>VCCN01004864.1:653777-670045 GCA_006491835.1 Architeuthis dux
AGAAGAAGAAGAAGAAGAAGAAGAAGAAGAACCACCAGAAGAAATGTTATGAAAGTGTAATGAAATTATGAACATCTACTCTATTCTGTATATCTTCATCAGTCATTAAATGAAATAGTTAAGTTTGTTAAATAATTTGTAGTGAATACGACACGACGAGCCAGTTCACCGCAACTACTATTCAGGCCGTCTAACTCGTGAGTTCTTAGTCTCAACATCCACTTACTCTCTTGGTGTGCTAGGATTGGAACCCCCCTCCACACTCTCCAGGACATGTACTCAGAGGTCACGATCGAAAATGCATGTCTTGCTTTCACTGAAATGCTTGCTCAACTCAGTCGCTGCCGGTTCATGCTTCACATTGCTGCGATGCTTGTTGGAGCGCCGACTCAAAGTTGTCATGTCATGTTTAACACATTCAGCAGCATAAACCACATTTTTGGATTGACAGGAACCGCCAGAAATTTCACATCTGCTGCCAGATTTAACATTTGTCAATCCTTCTGTCTGTCCCATGTGGTCACATAGTTTGCAAGGGTCCTGGGTCCTGATGTTTTTTTAAAACTTAAGTTGACAGGAGACTTACATTTATCGAATGTTTCGGTTGCAGCGATAAGACAGCGAGTTCCGGGTGATACTCAAGCATTATTTGATTTTGATTTTGATGATTCCTGTGCAAGATGGAAGCAAGTCCTTTGAACTTCCTATGCCAGTTGACAACTAGAGTCCACTCTATCATTAGATGATTTATGTGTATCGTTATCGATAACGCCAAAAACTTAACCAAGTCAAAGAATAATAAAATGACTCAACATTTTTATTAAGGTTTACAAGATTTACACATACAAGAATATATGAGTCTTATAACCTACCTGACCTACTAGCAGAGATGACTAGTGCACTGAACGCTTTCTTTCTGGCTAGCACTACGTTGTTGGCACCCCCTCCTTAATATGTACCTTGTCATCTAAATACAATTGAAGAAATCTGTGTGTGTAGGCACCGCGATTACTCGACAACTGTTCATTGTAAGACGTTGACATTCGGCAGATCTTAGTCAGCACACAAAGCAGTGCAAGTGCAGTGCCTGCTTTGAGGGGGTTTTTTCAGCGGTTCTCGCGGAATCTATTGAAAATAAATAAAACATTAAAACATATCTAAATTTAGATATAAAATATCTAAATTGGCAACACTGAAGAAAGGTAACCGAAATACTTCGAAGCCGTATCTTCGAATGACAATTATGGTAGTCTGCTCCACACACCATGAAGTCCGGCTCCTTCCAAACATGCACCTTTGAAATCGGCACTGTCCTAGTTTCTTGGTTAAAATTTCAATGGTGTTAAAACTGTCACAGTAATATATATTTCCGAGATATGCTCAGTAGTCTGGTCAGAATTATTGTACGTTTGCTAAAAATGTTAGCAAGACTGACAAACCTGGTTCGAGTTCTTTGTAACAAAAATAAATATCTATAATTTAAGCCGTAGTTTCGTGCGATATACGGATAATTATTTTGCATGGCAATTATAGCAGGCTGCTGCTCCACACACCATAAAGTCCGGCCCCTTCCAAACATGCACCTTTGGAACGGTCACTGCCCTAGTCATAAACAAAGAGAGAATACTCTCTCATATAATGGATGTCGCTGTTCCAGCAGACAAGAGTGCAAACTGAACAGAGAGAGAATTGCTGGAAAATGTCTAAGCCTTGCCAAAGAAGTGAAACAATCTCAAAAGTTTAAAGGGCTCCGGCGGAAAACTTGTTTTGATTACCATACTGGCTCTATCTTTTGCCGGTTTGTTTTTATCACCTATCCGTATTTATCTCCTAGTAAAATAACTGAATTACCTCCAAAAAGCCATTAATATTTTAATTAATGCCTACCTCTAGTAAACGCCGAGTCTCTACTAGAGAAAATATGGTGAAGTTCAAGTTGAAAATGTAGATGAAGCTGTGGAGGTTGCAGATAATAATGACGACGCAGATGGTAATGATGAGGATGCAGACGAGAATGACGCGGGTGTAGTAGGCCATGACAAAGACGCAAATGACCAAATAAAGCAAAATCAGTCAAGAATTGTAAATATTAAACCAATTGGAATCAAAAACATGTTCTTTAACCAAAAAGATGGTTTATATTTATAAGACAAACAATCAGATCGCACGTAACTCACTACACCAAAGTCTTCATACTTACCCCAACCTTCATACACAATTCCATTAAAATATCTTTAAAAATAAAGAAGTTATCCAATTTTAAATTACATATAAAATGTAAGCAAACAATCGGATCGGTCATGACTCCCCATTTTTTAATTCCGGTGGTTTTCCTAACATTCTAACTAAATTTCAGCAAAATCGGTCAAGAATTGAAAATGTTAAACCAATTGGAACCAAAAACATGTTTTATGTTTATAAAACATAAACAAACAACCGGATCGTCCATGACAATTATAGCCGTATATCTTTAATGATAATTTTCAAGCGTGATTATAAATGAAACTTGCAGCTTTACTCTCGTTACCACCAGTTTATTGACAAGCAGATATATGTTTAAATGATTCGTACCATATAGGAATAAACTACGTATAAATTAATCTCGAACTTTCTCTAGGGGATATCTCGGAAAATATGCTTAGAGATAAGGCACATTGGCTCAAACAATTGTGTGGATATTGCAAACTTCGTTTGTATAAGCATCGTGATACTTATACAGGGTGTCCCTAAAGTCTAGACACATTGGAAATATCACTATTTGTAACTAACTATATTTTTTTGGCCCCACAGATTAAATATGAGTTTGTCGAAAGAAGAAAGGATTGAACTGGTACCTCTCAGTAGGCGTGAGGGACGGTCATATCGAGGGAATGCATTATTAATGAATGTGCTCAAATTGACGGAAATGTGGAGTTAATGCATCGGGTTCATGTGAATCTCGCAAAGCGCATTGAACTTTGCATCACAAATGGTGGCAAACACATTGAAGATGTTATTTATTAATATTTCAATTAAATAAAATGTTGTTCAAATTCTTTTATTGAAAATATACATTTTGCCTATGTGTTCAGACTTTAGGGACACCCTGTATAATAAAGAATACTTACCTGGTCGTGGATTCACTCTGTGGCCTCAAAATAATAAAGTATACCCGGTCTCGGGGGATCATTTACCGTGGTGCTGCACCTCTCCATTGCACTAAAAGGGAAGGGTCGTGTGTCGCCCTGGCCTCTCATGACAGTGTTTGCTGGGTGGTTTTTGTCCTTGTCCACATGTACGCATGTGGGCCCCCACATTAAACTCCACCTTGTGTCAAATTACGCCCCCGTGTGGAGGCGAATCTACTAACATATTTTTATTTGATGATAAAAACTGACGTCTTCAAATAAGCGTTTGATTAGATGGTACGTTGTTTGTAATGGGATATATATTCCACGCGTTTTATTTGTAGGCTAAGGAGGAATTGAATGATTTTGGGGGTAGATCGATGATTTTTTTACAGTTACCTCCTCTGCATCGTAACTATTTGTAACTGAATGTCATTCATTTTTATTTTCATTGGCGTTGGCAGAGGTATGGGCTCTATGATTGCTTTATAGTTTGTAATGGGATATATTTTCCACGGTTTTATTTGTAGAGCACAAACTAAACTATTTACAACGTTTATTTCAATTTATAAAATAGGGAAAACGATGGAAGTTTAACAAGTCATGTATTATTCAGTCAGAATAAACGTTTTTTCCTCATTTTATATAACTTGAAATCAATATATTTACTGGTTTTTAGACCAGGAAGGTAATTTATCGTATTTATTTGCTAGCAGGATCCAAATCTTGATTCGAGTAAAATTTGCTCTACGATTTAAATATGTGTTTTGAGCCTCGAGATAGTTTTTTTTTCTTCCCAGATATAAAATGAATTGTTAGGAATTTTAGAATACATGAATATATTTCGTGTGATTTTGTTTATTAAAGTCATTCTGAGATATTTTGAAATTCATGTTTTCTGAATAATTGTATTTCTAGTTTTCCTTTCTCTTTCCTTTTCTGTTTATTTTATTTCTTTTAAATTTTATTTTAGTGTTTACCGATAAGCCAAGGGCACTGAATTTGAGTAGTGTTTATCATTTCATTAATGTATTATCATAATAGTGTCGTGGTAGAGGAGGTAATACGAGGTTTGGGTAAGCGTTCAGTCAAAAAACAAAAAGAAAGGGAAAATGAAGAAATATACAGAAAGAAGGAAAAAAGAAAAAAAGAGGAATTATTTTTAAAGTACAGGTAGACCTTGATTAGTGCGGTTAAATTTTGGAGTGGATCCAGGAATTCTTTTCGATTGAATATTTTCTATATCAAGAAGAGGTAAACAATCGTTCGAAATATGGAAAATCGAAACACAGTTACCTCCCCTTCATTGTAGCTATATATGAACCGACTATCATTCAGCGTTTAGTTAGTGTATAGCGTTGGCAGAGGTATGCGCTCTCTGGGTGCTATTCAGTTATTGTGTGGAATAAATGCCTTTTCATCGGTAGGCTACATACTTATTAATATACATATATCTTACGACATCAACTTCTTTTCTCTCTGTCTTTTTTAACTGCGACGAACAGTTCTATGAATGCTAAAAAGCTTTTCGTTCAGACCAAATTTGAATAGGTTAAAAGCGCTTATAAGAAAGGAAGGATATAGAGAGTGAACGAAGAGGATTTCTTTCTTTTTTACCTCACACTACGCCATATAATTCTTTTTTCGAATAAATTCTCGAAAGAAAAAAATGTGGCGTAAGAAAAATGTCCGTAATTTAAGAAGCTAAACCATTTGTTTAACATCTCATATTGTAAGCGTAGAGTTATGAACTATAACTTATGAGAAACCCAAATAGATACACACTTCTTGGATACAAATGAAAATTTAGCAAGGCTCAAGAAAACCAGCCAGTGTCCATTTTCAGAGAGTCTTTTTTTAAATCTCTTAACAGTTTTACATTATTCTTTTTTTGAAATCAATTGGAAACAAATAGTTTTATTACAGAAACAAATGTTGCCAAATGCTATCAACTATTGTGTAAACAACGTTGCAGGTTTTGAACACAGTCTGTTCTTTTTCTTGTTCCATAAATGTATCGCCTTATTCATATCTTTGTCTGTTTCTCATTATTTGTTAACCACCGCTACCCACAACACTAGTTTATTGCTGGATTTAGGTTATTCATGTGTTCTCAGATTTATATGTATCTATGTACCTATCTATGTATCTGGACTTCGCCCAGCCCTAACCGTTCATAGTAGAAACTTGAAATTTTGCACACACATTCCCCTCAATGAGTAGGGGAAAATCTTTCTTTTGTTGTTTTGAAAATTGCCTCCATAATAGGTTGTTATGGGGGTTTCAATATACAATGTATGCTAAATTGGTCACTAGATTGTGTTGGCTTGTTTTTTTGAAAATTCAGACCTCTTTTAGTGATCACAGCCCAACAAAATGCGAGAGATGTAACTTATTCATTGATCACCCCTTTTTCAAACATTTTAATTAATCACCCCTAACACAGCGTACATGAGTGGCGGTGATTCATAATTACTTATTACTCTCTCTCTCTCTCTCTCTCTCTCTCTCTCTCTCTCTCTCTCTCTCTCACACACACACACACACACACACACACAATACCTCCAAAATTCATCACTGAATTTCAATGAGATTTTCTGGAAGGGACGGCCTGCGCTAAGGAAGAATTGATTAAATATAGCTATATAGGAACTGATTTTCATTCAGCTTTTAGTGACGTTGGTGTTGCAGAATTGTGCGCTCTCTGGGTGTTTACTAGTGTTGAAATAAAGTTAATCGAACTATAAAAATACGGCATGTGTATTTATTTGTTTTCTGTCACGCTTACCTCAATAGTGACGACTAGTGACATAACTTAGTAGAAACTGAATGTTATGTTACGTTAAACTTGATGAATTGTATCTTTTCTTAATTTCACTTGTAGTTTAGTTTAATATTCAGGAAATATTGAACGTAAACAAAAAATGCAGAGTAACATAATGTTTTTGATATTTTATAAGTATAGTGCAATTACAAAATTATTTAATTGTTTCCGTCATATTTTGTCGGCATGGGCAAACTATTATAATATTATTCTTGCTACTTATTGCGTTTCCCCGCCTAATTGGTTGCTTTCTGTTATTCGACTCCGCCGGCTTCTTCTTCTTCTTCTTCTTCTTCTTCTTCTTCTTCTTCTTCTTCTTCTTCTTCATTTTTAGCTTCCGCATCTGCCCCTGACAGGCATGACAGTTTGTATGCCGAAACAAACAAATACAAACTGAAACAAAAAAATGATTTGGCCGCCATGTTTGGTTGACATTTTTTATTTGTTTCATTATTATAAAATGCGTTTATTTTTATAAAACTTTTATATTCCCCAGTTTCAATTTTCTACCCTAATTTGAATAACACTAAATTATAATATTTTATTTCAGCAAACCTAATTCGACACATTTAATTTCTCTTTTTTTCTTCTATGTTTTTGCTTTTTTCTTCTTAATTCGAAACATTTTAATTTTTCTTCTTTAAATCAAAAATTATAAAATGACTTGAGGTGAAACAAAGGGAAGATAGAAATAACGTTAATGGCACTGACAATTGTTAGCAGAGTACGGAATCGTAGTAACAGAGTTCAACATTTAATACAGCCATAAGTCGACTTACGCCCGACCGACTTACGTCCGATCGGTGATATAAGAGCTTAAAACCCATTAACTGCAGATTAAGGAAATTTCAGTCATTGCAATTCTATGGCTCAACTGCGAATGACGATAATGTCCGTCTTGTTATTGTTAGCTTGCTAAAGAGAACGCAGTGTATACGTCATGTTTGTTTCAAGTTCTCCTGACAGGGCAGGCGAGAAGGAGACGGTAAAAGAGCAGACACCTTGCTGGGTTGAGCTAATGACTTAGTAAAAGAAACGTAATGGATGACATTTGTTCCCTTCTCTTCGGAAAGGCAAGGAAGATGTATGCACGATATAGATGTTTAGGTAAATATGTGTCATGATATCTTGTTGTGCAGTGCGTATATTTCACATTCATATAATGATCGAGTTACACCCAGGTCGAGTTGCGTCCATAGACTCCATACTACCCGCAACTAATTTCATTTCTATTCATTTATTGATGGTACATTGTTTTATCTGTACTCCACGCTTCATTTCGGCGATCCTCACATCCGTCACTTCTTTTTGTGTGTTAATTCCTCTTAATAATACAATAATACACCAACAACAAAGATAAATAAACAAATAAAAGAACAGGTCTCGTTAGTCACAATAGAAACCGTCACGTGACCAACGTCTTTCAGCAGTGTTGGGGGTGATCAATTAAAAAATTGAAAAAAGGGGTGATCCATGATTAAGTTTTGTTGGGCGCTGATCACTAAAAAAGGTGACCATCGTTTCATGTCGCAAAGTCAATAAACATGGGGCAGCTGCTCCTACTTAGTGAATTACAAAATATGTATTTTAGAAGAATTGTTTTAATTATCAAAGTCCGTTACAGTTATCATGTTATTCATTATGCAAGCACGCGTAGGTCGTCCTGAAATTCCAAAGATCTGCTGCAAACAATTTATTATGACATTTATATAAGTCATTAGATAATGGAAGGCAATGTTCCTTTCGGAAGAAGTACAGTCAAGCTACTTGATGTGAGTGTCTATTTGGTTAAAGTGAGTAGTCAACGGCGGAAATATCACCCCTAAGGGGGCAAAGGTGAGCTGAGGGGGCGATAGGGAAAAAGGTTGAGAAACCCTATTCCTTATCTTCTCCGACCGCCTGATACATCCCTATTTATATTTACATACACTAGTAGTATTAGTAGTAATATTATTATTTTTAAATTTCTGATCCACGTTGCTAAGTAACTGCCGTGTAATGACGGTTTGAGAGTTGCAATAAAAAGCAACAGAAATTAAGATGAAAGAAATACTAGTCGGAAAATTAAGAATAATTAAAAGAAACATAAGAAACATAATATAATCATCATTATCATCAATGACAAAATGCCACTGCCCAAGCAATCGTTTTATACCCTGTGGAAAGAATCCAGGATACTGGACAAAAACAAAAAAAACTATGACATCATCTAAATCAAAACTCCATACCCGTAATGTCCTTGTGAACAGTCGTTGGAATATAGTAGGTTTCGTCTACTACGAGATCTTAGATTAAGGTATGACAATCACTTTTTGGGTCAGCATTCTGCAAATTAAACCCACAAGAAGATCAAATCTTTAGGTTGAAATATTCCGCTTCAGTTTTTTCTGAAGATTTCCATTTTATCAAAGATTGCTTAATGGCAAAATATTTAAATGTAGGGAACAGTTAAATCCAGCACTATCAGAGTTCTTTACAACTTTCAACAGGATATTTTTTTAATATCTAGAATTATATTTTTTAATATCTACAATGAAATTATATTTGTTAATATCTACAATGGTTTTTGTCATTTCTAATAATTAAGTTCGTAAGGTTTTTGTCATTTGTAATAATTAAGGTTTTTGTCATTTCTAATAATTAAGTCTACAATAAAATTATATTTTTTAATATCTACAATGTGTTTTGTCATTTCTAATAATTAAGTTCGTAACAAATAAATTTAAAATTTGTCACATTTGAATGAGATGTTATTCCATCTCCCAAAATATGACATTATTTTCCGAACAACCTGATATAATTAGATAAGAAATATAGATTTTTATGAGTAGTTTATGTTTTAGACTGTTTTGATAACTTCCCAGTATGAATCATTATAGTCCAGTGTTTTCTGAACTAACATCAGGATCTGTTGTGAGTTACCCAAGGTCTCCAAGCAATAGTCTGTAAGAATTGAGGCATCCAATCACCCACTCCTCCAATCACTCACCCCCATCTAGTAGGCGTTGATTTCAGAAAAACTCGCGTTCTTCTCGTTTCTGTGCGGGCGCGTTTTGTGTCCCTACGTGTTTCTCAGAATGCTGATTCCATTACATGGTTTTATTTCTTTTTAGTTCTGTCTAACAAAAATGAATAGTGAGAAAAAAAGAAGATGATATATCGTTTTGAAATTCAAGTCATGAACCTCTTTGTTTTTCGAACATGACAAAATCCCGCGGCTAAATTAATTATAAGATATTTTGAAATGTAAATTTCGTTATTGTCGATGTGTTTTCTTTTTTTTTTTTTTTTCGAGAAACTGCTGATGAATAGCGGAATGAAGAGTAAAAAATATAATTTACAAGAACATTCGATAATGGTGTTGTGCAGGAATCAGGATTCTCGTCATCATTCTATCATCTCTCTTATTAATATGATTAATAATTATGTTAATTGTTATTAAAAGTAACGATTATAATGAGGTTGATAACAGAAGATAAAAAATAAAACAGGTCTGCAATTTCAATAGAAACCGTCATGTTACCAACATCGTTTGGCAGTATGCCGTGTTGGGGGTGATCAATTAAAAAAAGGGGTGACCAATATAGTTATTTCTCGCACCTTTTGTTGGATCACTAAAAAGTCCGAATTAAAAAAAAACAAGAGGGCACAAACTAGGGATCAATGACAGTTTTGGTGACAGTTTTGTTCGATGATTTCTAAAACAATGGTAAGACGGTCAGAAGATCTTGGATAATAACAAAATAATAAAGTCTACATATATAATGACATGAAACCATAAATTATCTGATGAATTATCCATGCATTAGCCCTATAGTAACGTTTAAATTAATTCCTGATCTCTGCCAATTAACAATAACTCGTCTTGGCAAGTCGTCAGTATAGTGCCACAGACGAGATAACTCGTCTTACGATAATGTGTTATTCTTTCGTAAGATGGCAAAGCCCCACGAGAAAGTGTAAAGCATGTTTACATAATGATTACATAACGGCGAAAGAGTAGATACAAATGTTTTGAATGTAAAGTGACCTTATGTATAGATCCATATTTTGAGATATGTCATGCTCGTTTAAATTATTTAAAAAGTATTTTATTTTTACACATTTATGTATATACAGAGGCGGATGGGCCAGTCAGTCTGTGGACCGGTGCCGCCTGGCGCCTAGTCAGTAGGCCAGTGAAATTTTTACAGTTGCCTCCCCTGCATGGTAGCTATATATGAACTGATTTTCCATCAGTTTTTAGTTGGTGTATGGGGTTGGCAGAGATATGCGCTCTCTGAGTGCTTCCTGGTTTTGCAATTTTTGTCAAACATGCAATGCTTCTTTTTGAAATGTCATTTCCCAAAAAGAGGCGGCTTCTTGTAACAATGAAATTAAAAGAGAAATTGTTCACGTGTAACGCACATTCGAAGTGTTTACGATATGATAATCGCATTACTGTGAATAGCAACCAATGAAGTTTCATGTCAACCCGGATGGATTTTACTTAGGTCAAATGGATCGACGTAGTTAAAACTTTCGAAGGCACACCTAAATGATTCATATTGTTCAGATTCAACTAATTGAAAATTAACAGTCTCTGCTTGTAAAAAAAAAATCTATCTCCAAATAAGGTGACACGGCCTGTGCACAGTACTCGAGGTGTGGACGGACATAAGTCTTATATAGTATACGGAACGAGTCCTTATCTATATATGAAAATGTAGGCTTAATCAGTCCTAGCACCCCGTTCGCCTTAGCAGCAGCACTGGCAATATATTTGGAGAATGATAATTTATCAGTTACTATGATACCAATATCCTTTTCATCATTTACAATATCTAGTATATTTCCGTTCATACAGTAATCGTAACACGGTTTTCTATTTCCTACGTGTAACACCTTACATTTATCTTCATTAAAAGCTAATAACCATTACAGTATGCACTTACTTCAGAGACTGTCAATGATTTATTTATTTCAGACATTACTAAATTTATTACGAAAATTATTTGAAAAAGTGCGCTATAGCAAATCAGCGCTAAGCGGGGTAACGTACCGCTGGCTGGGCCACGTACACAGCATGTTGGACATGGTTGGAAGATCCTGCCGTATAGATTGACTGCAAGAGAGACATGAAGTCGCAGAACGTGAACGTCGATAGGTGGAAGGACATTTGACAATTCTAGGACGGTATTGTTTTCTTTTTCAGTTGCAGACATATTAGCTTACTGTTTTGCTGCAGCCCTTTACTAATTGAAAAGTCTATAGAGTTTATTTTATCAGAGAATGAATGAAAGCACATCTTGTTAAATGACCTTTGCTATCGTTTAGATAGAAACTTTAAAATGGGAAAGTGTATTTGCGTTGTACTGAAGACCAATGCAATGGTCGAATCCACGTTAATGGAAGTTTATGGGGAAATGTCATGGAGCATAGCTATGTGCCGCAGCCAGCAGTATCAACTATGAAGTAAACACTTTCAAATATTCGTGTTGGGGATGACCCTATTTACCCGAACCCCCACGAGAACGGGATGTGACACACGGTCGGTTTAAAGTGGGTATACCACACACGCGAATGACTGGGTAGGAATACCTAAAAAAACTTTAGTACTCGCAACTATTGTCACAAGGACATTAGAGCTCTTCACTTGCGGTCTCAGGGTGTATCCTGAGCCTCCTTGACTTGACTACACAGAGCCGTACAACGCCTAATGAGGAAAAAAACCCATTGGCTATGGCACCACATCTGCGTCCGTCTCGTCAGAAATGGTCTGAACAGACATTCAAAATTTGATAAGGATGATGCATCTAATAGAATCGAGCCGACAAACTGGAGAACTCACGAAGTATAAAGTTATCAAATTGAACTACAGTTAATTAATTTCCCAAAATAATTCTACTCAAAAAATAATTTTAATATTTGTATCTCAATAAAATGTTTTAACTCCATAAGTTGTTTTCGTTGTTCCGTGAGCTGAAATGTCATTGCACTGAATTGTTATGCGCTGAATCGTCGGCGCGAACTTTCGTAGAAGTTTCGGGGAACCACTTACAATTACATCACGGTGGGTGCTTAAAGGTTTTGCGTATGTGGATATTTACTTAGCTTGGGTTCGTCTGCTGCAAAGCCACAACAGTGTGAGGCGACCAACAAAGTTCAAACCCACCAGGTGCTCATGGGGTATAGGTATATCTGAATGCGAGCATGTGAATTTCTTTTTGGATGACGGTCACAAGATATTCGATAAGAAGATCAATTGATTTCATCTGTCTATGAGATCGAAAATGGAGCCATGGGAGTGTCCTTTATAAAGTTACAAAGTCAGAGATCAACTCGAACGTGACTTGACGTGTATAACAACACCTACAACGGAAACATAAGACAAAACCTCTCATTCCAATGTTCTAACCAATTGGTAAAACAAGGAGATATTAGAGCAGTGTTTCTCAAAGTGTGTGCCGCGGCACAATAGTTTGACTAAACTATCTCCCAAATATGCCACGTACATTTTTCAAACTACGCAAAAATGTATTTCGAGACTTGAATGTGTCCAGTGCGGGTATAATGTCTGTCCCGCTTCCCTCACATCATTGCCAATTTAGTGGTTTTATTTTGTGAGATCTCAACGTTTTTGGCGAAATGAAAATGAAGAGGAGTGATGCTTACGTATATAAGTATGCTGATATAAAGGTTTTGTTCGTTGACCACTGAAATGTTTCCATGTTTAAGTGTGTCGACTTACACGACTCTCATTCATTAATAGTTCAAAGTTTACTGCAATGTGGAAGCAGGATGTTGATCAAACAATAACACGTGTCTCTCCCAATACTAATGTGTATTCATATTTTAATCTAGTAAAGAGTTGGTGTGCCAAGTAAAATATATTTCTTAGTGTGCCGTTATACATGCCGTTGAGAATCACTGTAACCACTTAGCTGCACATATAGAACAAGGTGACCTTAGAGCTTATCGTTTTATAAAGCAACCCCCCCCCCCTCTTGCCTTGGCAAAACACAATTACACTTTTTTAAATATCTAGATAAAGAAGTTTTATCAATAAATTAAAAAATAAAACAAAACAAATAATCGCAAGTAATCATAAACCTTAAAAACAAAATCTATTATTTTGTTTTTCATCTAATCTAAGTAAGATGTCTTCCATCTTATTCTTTATAATTTTATTTATTTGTTTTGTGGTAAATCTCTGATTATTTCTTTTACTTTACTTATTTGTCAATTCTAGGGCTAAAAAGCTACAACTCAAATGTGGAAAGTCGGATCACATATTACTTTTGTTTCTGATGTTTAAAGTTTGTTTTCTTCTTCACGTGTTTATTTGTAAATAATTATTTTTTCTATTGTCCAAATAGTACTCAAAATCCTGGAACCTCCGCTGTCACTATCTGATTTCTGGTGAGAACAAGAATAAAAACAAATCGCGTAATTTAGTTTTCCATGAATAATAAAACAGGAATAACTAAAAGGCCATAAAAAGAACCATGCGAACCATTATATAACAATGAATTCATATTAAAGATATTCTAATTAATAGTAGTTAAAGAAATTACGGATATATTTGAAGTTCTATGAAACTACTTTCTAAGGAAAAATTATAGCAAATTTGTTTCAGTTGAAAAGTCGATCATTTCAAAAGCTGGGTAGGAGGTATTTTTACCAGCAAGGTTTGAGTGAGAGAGTCAAGTGTTACGGAAAGCAAACCAAAGGAATCACACTGTTTAATATATAAGTATAAAAATATAAAATCTGTTAATCACTAAAAAATGTAAAAGCATTTTTAATGTAAATTGTATATTTTCACTTTTTTGAAATTTTTGAAAATCATTGGAAGATCTTAAAGTGACTATATTTTTTTACACTCGAGTATGATGCTATCCTGCAAATTTGACCCTGATCTTTAAGTAAAGAAAAGAGAAGAAAAAAACTTCGTCGGTATAAACCAAAGAATAATTTTTAAAATAGTTTGATTCCGCAGTATTTTTTAAGTTTCATACTTTTTATCGCTCGAATTAATGTGTATTTTAATGTTGAATACGTATATTTAATGCCCATAGAGGCATTTTTATTTAATAAATAAATAATTTTTTTCCTGATTGTATTGTCTTGTACATTTTTTTAATTGTTCGAAATTATTGCGTATTGAATATTTCTTTTAATTTCGCAACGGGATCGATCGTCTGTTTCAGTCATTTTAAAACGTCTTTCTTTCTCTCGCTAGCTATGTTCACGTTATCTCTTTCTATCTTCTTTCCTCCCTTCGTTCGTTCCATTAGCCAATCGCGCCTGACGTAACATCCGTTGAAGCGGACTTTCACCACACCCCCTCATAATCAATACTTTTCACAACACTCAATCTCTTTAAATCGTTGACTGTGTCACGACCGGTGAATCTAGGAATTCACACTGTTCATTATATAGATACGTGCTAGTAAGTTAGCATGAATTGGTATGACCACCTATACTGAGAGATCTGATGAGGGTCGAACCCACTAACAACGGTCAACACAATTAGCTTGCTGATCATTGATATATGATTTTCTTTTCTTATGAATTACTCGTTAATCACAGAGGAAAAGAAATCACGGATATATTTGGATTGTGATGTTTTTTAATAGAAAAAAATGCTGAATTCGTTTACCGGGAATAGTGCGTGGTTTGACACAGTGGACAGGAAGTATTTATTTTCTCTGCAAAACGTTAACCCCCCCCCCATGTGGAATAGTCCAATGTTAAGACCGGCGAACCAAGAAAGTCACACTGTTCATTATTAGAATAAAAGATTGGAAGAGTCCAGTGTTACGACCAATGAACAAAGAAAATCACACTGTTCATTATTAGAGTAGAACATTGGAAAAGTCCAGTGTTACGACCAGCGAATCAAGAAAATCACACTGTTCAATATTAGAGTAGAAAATTGGAAGAGTCCAGTGTTACGACCAGCGAACCAAGAAAACCACACTGTTCATTATTAGAGTAGAAGTTTTGAAGAGTCCAGTGTTACGACCAGCGAACAAGGACAATCACACTGTTCATTATTAGAGTAGATAGTAAGTTAGCATGAATTGGTATGACCAACTATACTGGTAGGTCTGTCCTGATCTGGGTTTTTTCATATGAAGTTTCGTCATATAATCCCAGAGGTAAAAAATCGCGGGTATATTTGGATTGATATGTTTGTTTTTTTATAGAAAAAGAAATATGTAGGGAGAATTAAAAAACACCAAAAAAGCCAGTCTTTCCAGACATAATAAGGAGTAAATGTTTAAATTTTCAGCACTCTAGCTCCATTGGTGCGGCCTGTACGCGTGATACATCACTGCCAGCACGCCAGCCAGACCAGCTTAACCCATAAGAACCCACCGTGACACCAATGTCACATAAAATTTAATTGGTTTGCATAGTCTCTTATATAATATTATATTTTATCCTTGATTTTAACTCATGAAGTGTACTAAGTGACATCTACCGAACATCCTCGTGCAGTCACGTGAGTGTGTGTCAATTTGCCTACCCATAATCCCACAAAATGTTCCTTCCAGTAGAAATGGGTCTGGGTTCTTATGGGTTAACAACTGGAGAAACCTATGTTGACAGTTTTGGTGCCGGCTTTGGTCGACGTTTTCTTATTATAACCGTTGCATACTGCATCTATGTTTGAAAACAATTGGGCGTAATTAAAATGAACAGATGCAAAGCTATCAATAGACGTTAACAATAAGGGTTCATTATTTATGGAATATCAATACATTTTATAGTAACCAGATAGTAGCGTGGGCCAAAGTTCATTCTCATAATGGAACAGTTACTTTACAACTTGTTTCGCTAGAGATATTAAAGAGAGAGAGAGAGAGAGAGAGAGAGAGAGAGAGAGAGAGAGAGAGAGAGAGAAGAGGAAAAGAATTTGCGTCGGTAAAAAGTAATTTGTTCATCATCGTCGTTGTCGTCATAATCCATTTCAGGTCCTCTGCTGGACAAAGGCCTTTCCATGCTGACTGTGACTGGGCTAACCCCTGCCATCTAAATCAAACGATTCTATCTCATCTCTCAATCTTCTGTCCAGTCTTCTACTCTTCTTTGCGCACCATTCGATCAATCTTTGCATCCTCCGCTATCTTAACTTCTTGTGTCCTGCCACCATTTTCGTCGCTTAATTATTTCTATAAATCTAATCCTAGCATTGCGCTTTCCATTGATCGGTGTGTGTATATATTTCAATGGCCCGCTTTATGTCTCGCGGTAACTCAATAAGTACATCCGTAAAAATGGTTGCTGTTTTCAAAATCGTGTTGATTGAAAGCGCGTATAGTGAGGTTTTTCCGTATATATATATA
>VCCN01004864.1:694943-710465 GCA_006491835.1 Architeuthis dux
AGTTCATACTATATAAATAGAGTTTGGGACAGCCAGTTCATAGTATATAAATAGAGTTTGGGACAGCCAGTTCATACTATATAAGTAATGATGATAAGTTTTAGTCATTTTATCGATTTCCCTCTCGTGTTTTCCCTCGAAAACTTCTTCCTTGCCCCATACCCTAACCTTCCAGACAATTTCATTGAAATTCATTGTGGACATGCAGAGAAGGTAACTGAAAAGATTCCTGGATCCGTCCCAAATCACCTCTTCCGTATCATATTGACAACCATTCAACAAAATGTCATTGAGATTCATGGAGAACATTTGGAGATAGTGTTTGGACAAAGTGACAGGCAGGCAGACGGACAGACAGATTGTCGAACATACATACACACAGACATACACGAGTGAATACAAGATTTGATAAATACTTAATTTGATAGATTCCTTTCACCATCCGGTCATTCAATAAACATACATCTGAACCTTCCCGTATGTAATGCAAATCTGCTTTGACGTCGCAATGCTTAAATCCGGAGTCAGACGGATACATAGAGAATCATCACGTCATGCTGTCCGTGTAAGTCTAATGTGAAATAATGCACTTTCCATGTCACGATGAAGCTCCGGGGAGCATCAAAGATGATACATTCGTGTGTAAATACAACTACGGACACACAACAGACATGGTCACAGTACGAGTATAGTTAGAGCTGTATCGATAGATGGATACGAAGAGACTGAGATATATAGATAAAAGCACGTGAAGATCGGTACATAGATAGATAGATACATACATACATACATACATACATACATAGATACATGTGTGATTTGTAATAGATATGCATAGACTCGGACAGAGGTGACAAGTGATAGAGGAGAACATTGAGATAGATAGATAGATAGATAGATAGATAAGTAGGTAGATATATATATATATATATATATAGATAGATAGATAGATAGATAGATAGATACATACATACATACATACATATGTGTATAGATATGCATAGACTCGGGGAGAGATGACAAGTGATAGAAAGGAACAGACTAAGATAGATAGATAGATAGATAGATAAATAGATAGATATGAACAGAGGCATAGGTGATGTGATAGATAGGAATAGACTAATTGAGTCAGATAAATATACTATGTTGGTTCGATATGTCCCTGTCAATGTTGACTACGGGGGTAACAGATAGTTGTGAGAAATTGGTTAGCCCAAGCGCTCGTTCATTCATTGTCTTCTCTGGCAATCGACATGGCATCCTAGTAACAAGACATTCTTAAGACATACCGTGATAGCTCAGAGCGCAGGAAAAGGTGGATTCATGCCTTTCCTAAGGGCATTGGTGCGAAGTGAGCATAAACAGCCGGAATTCGAACCCCATTTGCCGATTCCGTTTTCCGTGCCAATCACCGTTAACTGCAAAGTGATTGGATTTAATATTATTGGATTCCGATGATTGTATAGCGCCAACTATCTCACGCACAAAGCAGTTAGTTCGGAATAGATTAGGATAGACCAGTGGTTTTCAAACATGTTGATTCATGCGGCACACCAACTGCAAACATGAAATGAAAAATATTTCCATAGTCAATAAACGAAACTTGTATATCAGCATACTGATATACGACATTTATTTTCATCTGACGCTAAAAATTCTCAACCTTTATTGTATTACGGCACACTAAGAAATATATTTGACTTACACGACACACTAACTCTTTACTTCATGAAAATATGAATACAATGTGTTACTGTTGGATCAACATCCTGCTTCCACATAGCAGTACTGGAAGGTGTGTGCTGTAAGTCTATGAACTGTAAAAATGAAATGAATTAGACAAAAAACATTTCAGTAGTCAATGAACGCAACTTTTATATCAGCATACTGACATACGTAGTCATCATCTCCCTTTTATAAGTCGCTGAAAAGTGATAAACCACTTGATATATAACACTCCTTTGGAAATAATGTATAAATTACATTAGTGTATTAGAAAAAGCACAGATTAAAGGGACACACGTGCTTGATTGGATTTGTATAAAGATGAAAACATTTCAGTAGTCAATGAACGAAAAAGATTTTATCAGCATACTGATGTACATACCCATCGCCACTTTTTTCCTTTCATCTGTCGCTAAAAAGATTGAGATTAAAATATGAATATACATTGGTATATGAATGAATGAATGGCTTGGCTTCGCGAACGAAGATTTTTGGGATGGTTTTCCACAGCACTTGGACCATAGACGGCATGGCCAATGTGCGGAGTAACCCTCCAGCCTGAGCAATGTAGTTTTAAGTTGAAGTGCGACTTGCCCAGGGTCGACCCCACCCTTTAAACCAAGGGTTTGAATCCTATGGACCACCGGAGTGGTGTGGATAGGAGCAGAGCCCATCGATCGTAGGTTTGACAGGAGTGTCCTTCTCCTGACAGATGCCCGAGCTAGCTATGGGGGTTTGCTGCCCCCTTAAGGGAATGTTCCGACAGTAAGGCTGAACTGTGGTTAGACAGGACGTAACGTCTGCCTGTAACTTTGATTGCAGATTTTCATGATAGTGCGGCTGTCTGAAACTACATTTGTATATATTAGGCCATAATTAGTATATGAACCTTTATATAAAAATCATTTGGAAACAATAAAGTAAACTTTGAAGTAGTAATAAAGGAATGTACTGTAAGTTAACGTATTGTAAAAACAGAATGAATTATACGGAAACATTTCAGTAGTCAATTAAATCAACTATTATATCAGTATACTAATATACGCACTCATCACCCCTTTTTCTTTTATTCTGTCGCTAAAAAGGTTTTAGATCTCACAAAATGTAGCCATAAAACTACTAGGCAATTCTGTGGTGGAAGCGGGATAGACATAATACCTGTACTTGGGAGATAGTTGCGGCCCACCATTGTGCCTGGGCACACAGTTTGAGAACCACTGGGATAGACAGTTCTGTGCATAAATACAGGCTTCCCAGGTTTTACGCCGGGGATGCCTTTCTAGAGAAGGTGTAGCATAACGGGCGATCGAAACTTCTGTACTTCTCTGGTCGCCATGATGGAAAGAGATGTTGAGAGAGAGGGAGAGAGAGAGAGATGGAGAGAGAGATGGTAGTTTCTGAGATGGTCGCCATGAGGGAAAGAGATGTAGAGACGATCATTTTTCCTCCGCGGCTGCGGACTGCGATGACGACGATGATGATGATGTCTCTCTGTCCGGATCGCCTCTGTGGATTGCGATGATGATGATGATGATGATGATGATGATGATGTCTCTCTGTCCGGTCTGCCGACGGGAGCCAAATTTCACTGTGGAGGGAAATACATTTTTGGACACAAAGAAAACACTCCCACGTGTGTGGAGAGAAAAGACGACAAAATCCACGGATTCTAAAATTTTACGAAGTTTTATTTCCGTACCACGCAGGTCAATTTCTGGGCTGGTCTGCGGATTTCGTCGAGGCACGGAAATTCTGTTGCATGTCGTTGTATAAAAGAGTGGGTCACTTTTCAGGGCCGCTACTGCTACTGCTACTGCTAGGCAGGGATGCCCCACTGCCTCCCGACCCCCACTAACTTTACTGTTTCGATCTAGCCTTTATATACCTAATGGTCATAACTCCTCCTACTTTTCAAATTCCCAACGGTTTTTTTGATAACGTGATACCCAATTAGTCACGTAGGCAGCTTGACACAGATTCCAAATCTGACCAAGTTCCTATCCCAACTGGCCACCGGTAACCTGATCTGGGTCTATTTCGTTACAAAGGTAGCGTAAACTAAATCCTCGCAAAATCAATCCATTACATAAGCATGTTAATATAATGTTGTACTAATAAATATAGAATTAATTTGTTATTTTAATATATAAAATAAATGATAACTTAATTATTAAAATACTACCTGAATTACCAAACAGAAGGAAAGATTTGGGCACATTTCAAACGGGCGTTATTGTAAATCGGCGTAAATCAAACCAGCGTAATATCGGGGCAGTCTGTATAGTGATTTCTAAATCAGATCAGCCGTATGAGACAGGAGAACAATTGCTGGCTGACAAGCCATCCATTATAAAACGTCTTTTCGTTCGATCATTTCATTGGAGGAAAGGGACGGTACGAAGCTGGCTGTAATTTATTGTAACGCTAATCCATCCAACAAATGAAGGCTTTGATTGGACAAAGTCTTGACTTGTCAGTCTGTGGTCTACTCCGAGTCATACAAGGGTTGAACTCATTCAGAAAGTTGATCTCCAGATCTGTCATCGTATTTAAATACTTAGGTAGACGCATGTAACTAGGTTTCAATGGAGATGGGGGAGATTAGTGCTTTTCGGGCAGGATTTCTCTAGCTTCGTCGTTAGCCTTTAGATAGGAAAACACATACAGATAAACAGAGGCGTGCTGAGGAGGGGGGTACTATTCGAAAATGCCCTTACCCCGGGCCCTCAATGAAGGAGGCCACCACACGTGGGAGTACTGAAGTGGGTCTGTGAGGTCACGTTATTGTGTGTTTGTATGTGCATGTGCGTGTGTGTTCTTTCTATTGAATCAGAGGGGTTCTGGTGTGTGTATATAGCTTGGTATGTGGGTATATGATTGTATGTGTATACTAGTGTATGTGTATATGCGTGCGTACTGTTTATGTGTGTATATGTCCAGTGTATGCATGTGATACAATCTGTATTTTATCCAACACCATGTGTGTGTATGTGTTTATTTATGATTTTGATGTTGTGTTGCTTTAAAATGAGCTTATTTAGGATTGTTGCAAATTGGAAATACCCAGGTCTTTGTGATATCGTTTCGCACTCGGATATGAGCGCAGCCTCGATGCATCGTTGTTTCGTGGAATTGTGTATGTGTTTGATGTAAGCTGAAATTGTGTTTGTGTGTGTTCCTGTGACCAACAAATGCGTTTATGTTGTCGTCAAGCTTGAGGGCTCTACGGTGTTCATATATCCTTTTCTTGAGTGGCCTGGATATAGACCTTGTTGCAGTCGTTGCATGGTATGACGTGGACACCGGCCTCGGGTGGGAGTAGGTTGTGATTTGGTTTGTTGATTAAGTCCCTAATGGTTGCTGAGGTGCTTGTAGTGGTCTGTATGTTCAGTTTGCTCAGGTTGATGGTGAGATTGGTGGTGGTTGAGTTGGTGGGTAGTGTGATGCGTCTTGTAGTGTTTTTGTCACCTGTTTTATTTTGTTCAATTTTGGTCCTGTGTATTTTATGTGCCTTTATCCTATCGTTATGTATGAAAAATCGTGGATAGTGGAGCGAGGAGAATGATTGCACTATGTATTTTTCCCCCTAATCTAGGTACTCGGGGCTACATATCCTAAAATCTCATAGGAAAAAGCCTATGGTAAGACCTGATTTTATTTTGGGTTTGTGGTGCGAGTAGAAATGTATGTGGTCGTTTTTGTTGGTAGCTTTGCGGAAGACGCTGATCTTGATGCTGTACTCCGTCCTATGTAGTATGGTGTAGAGGTAAACGGAGTACAACATCAAGAGACCTTTATTGATAGTGATAAAGATATGCGAACTGACTATGATGAGAAATATGAATTGGAATATATATGAAAAAAATATTCTTTTCTAAAATGTGCATTCAAATCCGTCAAATGTTCTCGTCTAAAATGTGCCTGCAAAATTCAAAATTTGACAATGAGTGAAATAACTTTTTACAGCCATTACAGCCTGTGTGTTAAAGAATGTTAGTTTGCCCAAGTTACCCACTCCTTTTTCAATCAAACATGGTTCGCTTCTGTTTCCTTTTTTTTAATCAGTTAATTAATTAACTAATTAATTTTACTTCCAGCATTGGGCTGTAAGGAATGTAACTCGGTGAAAAGATTCCCGTAATTAATTTCTAAAATATCATCTCAAGATGAACGACTTTTAATGTCGTAAAGACATTCGTTATATAGCCTTTAACAGATGATTACATAATACAACACGCCTGGCTGCTGCAGGGTCAACGTCCACTCATACTTCTATTCCAACTGAAGATGATTACGGCAAGTTTTGTATTATATATATATATGATAAATAAAATCGTATATATATGAGACTGTCAGTTTGGTAAGCGAGCCTCACTCGGTCGTGATTTCAAATCATAAAAGGGTAATGTTGGACTGGAGTTTGACCAACGTCTTTTCCACCAACAAACATTCTAAATGAAAAAAGAGGAAACTCTTTCTCATACTCAAAGGGTATGTTACTGATCTTCTTTGTTTTCTTACCTTTCTCTGACCGTCCCAGGGACTGAACTCACACACGATCTGATAAATGTAGGAGAGTTTCCCGCTTGATACCTTATGATTAAAAGAACATGAATTGCAATGCTATTTAAAAGGAAAAACCCTTGGATTAATAGCAAAACTGTATCCTTGGTTATTTGGTCCTAAAATACGATACCATAAAGATTGCAAAAAGTTATCCCCCTTAATGGCTAAAAATGACTGCAGTTTTCATTTCCAGCTAACGTTCTCGAAATCCTAACCCCTAATCACAATATTTCTTTGTAAAATAAAAACAAATTAATTTCTCTCGATCTTAATCTTACATTTGTTAGATAAACCTATTTAGAAACGAAATTGTGTGTATCAGCAGTGGTTTAATACCAGTGCCAGTTAGGATTAACCCCCCCCCCTACGTCGACCGGTTTGCAAGAATATTGTCAATATTAAACGGGTCCGTGATGCACACAAAATGGGGAGCCCTGGCTTAGAGTACTTGATGTTAAATCAAGTTCGACGCTGCTTAACTACAATGAGTCTTGGGGTAACTAGTTTTTCTAATACTCTAGGAGCTGTGTTAGGTTCCGTATGCACCTCTGGGTCACCTAAGTTTAACTTCACATAAAGATCATAAAAAGGAGGGGGGACTTGCTGGTTCATGGCCGTTTGTCCGCCATCTTTAAAGTTGGCAGCCATTTTGGGTATCAGGCTATGGTCAGGATGAAACAAATTTCATCAAATATGGTCATAGTGTATATTATTGGATAGAACATTTATGCTGAGTAAAGTTTACAAAAGAACCAGAGACTGGTACTTTCAGCGTGATTTGACCGCAAGCGGTTGATTTCAAGTCACACACAAATAAACACCTAATTTATGACGAATTTAAGTCACTACTCACTGTTTTATTGCAAGCGAGTTGTATTATCTTGCTTTTTCCTTTCTTTCTTTCTTTTTCGAAAAATGTTTACCTAGTGTCGATTATAAACAATCTTTCGGCGTTTGTGTTGGCATTTTGAGCTATTAGAGTAAATAGAGCAGATTTTCGCAATTATATGTTAAGATTACCCTGTCATATTCTGGTTTTTTCTATTCATTTATTCTTCCAAACATCAAGAATTTCAATTTGAAGCTTTTCGCCTAATGGATATCTAGGAATGATGTTTCATCAGTTTGTTTATAAAAATGAGTTCGATTCTAATATATTTTCTCCAAATAAGCGCAGCAATAATTTTCCAACTAATGACCGGGTAATTAGATTCTGAGTGATATAGATAGGAATATACACAAATAAAAATGTTATTTATGGGTGAATCGAAGCCAGCAATGATGACATGTCATGTATTAAGAATTACATCTTAAAACCAGTAATAGACACATTGGCAAACAACAACCAATTTGTATATTCATACCACTTATTTGTTTGAGTCCGCCGTATTTACGGCGCTGTATTTGAAAGCCCACGTGATTGTCACCAGTGTAACCTGTCACGTGCCTTGATACAGCTGGCAGTCATATGTCTCGATATTTATATCATACAGGTGTTTATTTTGTTTTCTTTCAGCTGGACGCAAAATATAGAAAGGAAGAAGGTCGTTGAACAATAGAAGTGAGATTGAAGAAAGGAAGGGGTGTTTTTAGCAGTGTTTTTCAAAGACGAAGTTACATTATTTGACGCTAATAAATTGTGATTACACAAAAGGTTAGACAGAGAAGGAAATAAACTGATAGAGACAGAGATATAAAAAGACAGAGAGGGCTAGCGAAGTAGAGCAAAACAGAGATAGATAGATAGATAGATAGATAGATAGATAGATAGATAGATAGATAGATAGATAGATAGTGATTTCCTCTAACCTGGATGCAGGGTCATACCCGTTTCATTACATAAACGTTTCATAATATTGGAAAACGACATTGCTGACGCAACACAAAGGAATGGATGCTCGAATAAGGCCAGCACATGATGCAATCATTTCAACTGATAAATACTGTTGGGGGTGATCAATTAAAAATATTGAAAAAAGTTTGATCAATGAATAAATCACTTCTTTCACCTTCTGTTGGGCGGGAATCACTAACAAAAAAGGTCTGAATTTTCAAAAAGAAACAAGCGTGATCACTGCCAGATGCAAACTAAGGGACCAATTTAGCATACACTTACATTGTAAATTGACCCCCACTAGAAACCTATTTGTGCATGAACTTAAAAAAAACAACACATTTCTTTCTAGACATAATAAAGAGTAAATCCATCTAGCTCCATTGGTGCGGCCTGTACGCGCGACATAGCCATCCAGACAGACTCACTTAAGAACTTTTGAGAGTTTTGGTGAGAGTTTTGGTTGACAGTTTCTATTAGAAACTGTCAACCAAAACAAATAGATTTGAAATGAACTGACTGAGATACATAAATAGATAGATAGATGTTTCGTACATACAGCACACAAGTGTATCATACTTTAGGAGGCAGGAAGATTCCATAACACAATGTATGAATAAATTAGTGTGTGTTGATGTGTGATGTGTCAGAGAATGCAATATCGAAAATAAAGTGCAATATTTAGTCATTGAAGTTTCAATAAATATATGTGTTTGTGCGTACGTCTCTCTCTATACATACACAACTTTTTATACACATATAATATACTATATCACTATTATACATTGAGTCATATATTTCTCTTTTTCCATCTCGAGCCGTAGTTTTTTTAAAAATTCCAATTTTGCCTGAGAGATATACGTGTCGTGTCTCAAGGGCCCAGCTGCACTTTCTCAAATAGTACGACACGTCTTCGTTGTAGGGCATACGTCTTCGTTGTAGGGCATACGTCACTGGTTCAGCAACACTCTGGTTTGTACAAAAATAGAAACGAGGGGGAAAAATCAGAAAAATGGTTTGGAAAAAATCAAAACAACACTTCTGATTTTACATTTGTTGTTTTTTTTCTTCAACTTATTTATTTTTATTTTTTAGATTTTTCAAAGTGTCTTTCCAGTTTCAAGAATCGTCGAGTACATTTCCACTTTTCCATGCAACCAGCAATATGGCCGCAAGAAAACCTAGTCGACGGTGCAGGCTCTTTCATTTTATGTCAAGGATTTGAATGTTACTGGAATGTCCGTAAGGAAGGAAGAGTTCTACTTTATTTTATTATAATTGTTATATTCTTCCCACTTCTAGGCTTTCCAGATTTTTACTGGGTATATTTATTTATTGATTTAGTTACTTATTGCAAATGTTTGCCTTAACTTTATATATTAATGGATTCGTTTGACTAAGTTTAGGAGTGTTTTAACGATTGGTGTTTTTCATGATTGGTTAACCCATCAAATGCAGAAGGTAGCAGGTTTAATAGTTATCGATTGCATGATAAAAGCCCTTGTCCATTGCAAGATAATCCATTGCAAGCTAAAAGCCCTGACTCTCGAATAGAACTGAGTTGCCATCAATCACAATAAAACAGAAATTTAATTGACTTAGACATGTATAAAAGTGCAATGACTGAAATTTCCGTCATCCGCGCTTAATGGGTTAATGGAGTTGTTCTTAACGATGGGTTAATAGAAATCCGAATCAGAATGCTTTAAGTTACCTAAATTGAAAATGTTATGCAGGTTCCGCCTGTAGCGCAAGGGTTAGCAAGTCGGTCTTACAAACCAATCGTTACTGTACTGAGTTCGATTATCACTGGGTGCCCAATGACTATGGTCTTGCCATAGATTAACCCTTTCAAGACTCACCTATTACGGTGCTTAATGTCTGAATATTTAAATAATTTAATTATTAAAACATAGCCAAAAGGTGTTAGCTTTTATTTAATTGTTAAAGAAAAATATTTCATATCTTGAAGAACCAAATCATGGGATAGATTTGTCTCATTAGACATTTAGTTTTGTTTTGTTTTTCATGGCACACGCCACTCAGCAGACTTCCAAAAGAGATCTACCGGACATATACATGTGAGGATTGTTCTTGTTAGTTCTTGTTGTTCTTGTTACGAGGGTGGGGGAATTAAGTCAAAAATGGAGTTACTAAGGCTTCTGTATTGTCTGGTACGTGTGGAGGTTTATGGGGGTGACATCATGCGTTACTGTACTGGTTGGCACCAACTATAGTGGCGGTACTGAAATGATACGCTTTTACCAATGAGTATGCATTCGAAATCGTTGGCTTTTGAAAGAAAATGAAATCGTTCTCAACAACAATGTGAATGTTGTAACGTTTAGATAAAAGAAGCGGGAGTGGTCTAGCTTTACTATGTTTTACTACTATTCATCTTAATTGTCAGTTGTTTTTATAGTAACTTTACTCAGGTCGTCATCCTAGTGATTCTGCCTGCCTGATTCTGCTATGAAAATGTAAACATTTACTCCCTATTATGTCTAGATGGAGAATACCTAAACAACTTAAGATTTACCGATAACATTTCTATGACGTCCGAAGCATCTGACGAATTGCAAAAGATGCTAACCGATCTAAATAAGGAAAGTAAAAAAGTAGGCTTAAAGAAGAACAGAACAAAGACAAAAGTAATGTTTAATGATAAAGTCCCCAAAAAGGTAATAAAGATAGAAGGTGAAATTCTAGGAGAGGTCGATGAATACATCTACCTAGGTCAAGTAATAAAGCTAGAGAAAGACCATGACTGTGAAATAAAACGACGCATAACGATAGGTTGGAAAGCATTTGGTATGAATAGAGACATTCTGAAGAGCACCTTGCCAATATGCTTTAAGCGTAAAGTATACAACGGCTGCATAATACCAGCCATGACTTATGGAGAGGACTAGAGAGGACTAGAGTGAAAGATAATATACAACTAATTAAGCAGCAAAAGTGGAGATGGGCTGGCCACCTAGCAAGAAGAGATGACAATAGATGGGGGAAAAGACTAACCGACTATGTAAACGAGGTAGGAACAGACCAGACACAAGATGGAGGGACGAGATAAAAAAGTTTGCCGGTATGACTTGGCAGAGGTTCACACAAGATAGGTCGTCATAGAAGGAGATGGGAAAGGCCTTTGTCCAACAGTGGACTTTTAACGGCTGCTGCTGCTTCTGATGATGATGATGATGATGATGATGATGATGATGATGTCTAGAAAAACGTTTTATGGTTGTTTTTCAAATGGGTGTTCAATTTGCAATGTAAGTGTATGCTAAATCGGTCCCTTCGTTTGTATCCAGCAGCGTTCACGCTTGTTTTTTGTTTTTTTTTATATTCGGTCTTTTCTTAATAATCATTTAATGATTAATTAGAGAAGTGATTTATTCATTGATTACCCTTTTCTTCCAATATTGTAGTGGACCACCCCCCAAACGACATGCTGCCAACATACGATTGTCACGTGACGGTTATTATTGAGTGACTAACCAGACTTCTTTTATTATTAATTATTATTAGAGGAAGTATTGTAAATCATTGTTATTAATTGTTTACTACTATATACCTTCATCTTAATTTTTTTAAAATGAATAATAAAATAATTGCTTTATCTGTAAGGATGTTTAACACGTCTGTTCGTGCGATAAAGATGACGTGTTTTGTTTATTAGTTCAAAGTCACGTTTCAAGTTTACGCAGCAAAAGTTATTTTGTAAAATTCCATTTTCCCAAAAATATCTTTTTATCATGCGATACGTATTTTATCTACCCGTTTCTTATAACATTATTTTAAAGAACGATTACATTTTAGAACAGTTATATTAGAATGAGCATGCGTGCCATCGAAGTGTTATTTAAAAATAATTTTAAATTCAAAGCATGTAAGAGTTTTATCGGAAGTATTCACGCAAAATTCACGCTTTTATGCTGTTAATCAGAATAGTAAGGCCCTGTTGGCTAGGGCCTAGAATACGCCGACTGCATCCCCTGCAGAGGGGCCACCTGTTTTTCACCAACGTCCCAAGACTCTAGTTTTAAAAAATAACCTTTCACTAAAGTCGCAAGACTCTATTTTAAAAAAAATAACATTTCACCAAAGTCACAAGACTCTATTTAAAAACAAATAACCTTTCACCAAAGTCACACAACTCTATTAAAAACAAATAACCTTTCACCAAAGTCGCAGGACTCTAGTTAAAACAAATAACCTTTCACCAAAGTCGCAAGACTCTAGTTAAAAAAATAACCATTGAAACTATGCTCAAAATATTAAAAAAACAGGTTCGATATACATACCTTGACAACAAACTATCTACAAAAATGTGCCTACATTAATTTGCCTACAATAATTCGTCTACATAAATTGTGTATTCAAAAAGAAACCTACTTCAGCACTAAATGACCCACCAAGGGTCGATGTGCTGTTAAATAAAACAAACAATCAGAATAGTAAAGCATTCAGAAAACCTAATGTATCAAAGTGAGGAATATTTTTAAACAACTACTTTTTTTATAATTATAGAAACAGAAATAACGAGTCGACGGAATGGCGTTAAAGATTTCTATTGACCAATTTGTGTATTTATCCAAGCAAAATACATGTGTCCGAATTGGGCGTCCGCTTTCACTTTTCCATGGGGGCAAAAGGATATATTCGGGATGTATCTTAGCAGCAACCATGTTACTATTTATATGGGTACATTAAGTTGGGGTTGCATAAAACAATTGTACAGTCCCATTATCCTTTATTGACTGTAAGGTAGCAAATTTCAAACTCCCTCACTCTTGGTGAGAAAGCCTGATCCAGGGAAAGGGGACAAAAGGGGCATCTGTCATCCCCACCAGACGCCCATGTTATCAGACAAAAAACACATTGCCTGTTGATTGCCTGGGATAAAAGAAAACGCTAACCATCCAAATAGTCGTCCTTTCAAATGTTAGCATATTCGAGGTTGCTTCTTTTCTGATCTGGCTGTTATCTAGCTTTTATTTCAATATCGCTGTTCAGGGACTTTGCAGCATTGTAGTACGGTAAACATCTGTGTATAATACGCACTTTTTTCCAAGACTTTTAAACCTAAAACTTAGGGTGCATACTATGCACGAGAACTAAATGTTACCCCTTTTGACCCCGGCCAAGCGCGTGGCCATATTCGGACCGGCATGTAACAGAGAGTTGTTTGAAATGTTTTTATTCACATCGCTTGTTGTAATTTTGTGTGAACATTTCTGTGTGTTTGCTTTAAATACTGTGTAAAGTTCGTGTTTCAAAATGTAATATAAATTATGATAACTTTTCTTTTTAATCGATACGAACCGTGTAAAAAGTTGAACAAAGGTTAAATTAAGCCGCTACAAATTCTGAAAGGTCAGTGCGTGTTATACACGAGAGATGTTTTGTTCCAGGATTTCATAGGGAATGCGTATCATATAGGAGTGCGTATTATACACGAATATATACGGTCATTGTTAGGATAACTTTGTCACTCCTTATGTGTTGATCAGTTCATTACCATTCTTCGGTTGAGGCGTTAATGGTTGAGTGATTTCGCTTTATTAGGAATTATTAAGCAAAATGGAGCGAAGATCCGTGGTTGAACAAGGGATGTTTTTCTTTTTCTGTAATCGTTTTAGTCAAATAATGAATAGTCTCTCTTTATTTCATTTCGTCTGATCACCTTAAGCAATTGTAACGAAATGCACTCTGTGTTCGTGTGTTAGCGCGTTTGGTATAACAAAAAAAAACATATCTTATTACCAAGGCTAGAAATGTGTGTTAAACTGCGTACGTGACAAAATGGACATATCGTATTACTGGTGGCCGTTAAAAGGGGCCCAGATTTGAAAATAGGAGGGAGTTGAGATCTGAAGCCGTTAGTGACAGGTCGCACAGAGGGGAGAGCCGGTTAGAAGCAGTTAGCAGTTTGAGATTTGAATCCGCCAGCGGCAGGTCAGAGGCGAGGGAGAACCCTTGATTTTTTTAGTAGTAATTTTAAAAAAATTTAAAAGTGACCAACTCATTTAGCTAGAACCGGCCCAGAGGAGACTCTTATATCGACGGAAATAAAACTACAGATTTCCAATTGAAGAACCTGAATTTTGTCGTCTTTTCTCTCCACCACCGTGGGAGAGTCTTTTCTCCGAAATTAATTTCCCTCCACAGAAAACAGACCCGAAAAGCGACGTCGTCATCGTCATCATCCATACTCTCTCGGTGAGAAGAAGAAGTACAACCGGCATTATACTACACAATGCTTGTAACGCCCTATCCCACATGCCTTAAAGTACCTAGGCAAGAATGTTCCCCCTTGGATGCTTGCTGGTCGCTTTATATGCGTTTCATGGTCAAAGCTACGTAATTATGACGTGTACTGAAGTCACGTATCTAGTATACGTGCATTGATTTCATCATACCACGTGTGTCACTGACGTCTCCCTTGAATATAACACCTATAACCTTTATTTTTGTTAATTCACGTTATGGAATATATTACACAATCGCTTGCTATTTAGTCTCTCTCTAGTTGCTGCACAGAAAACCTAGCCTGAGACATTTGTGTTACTACTTGTATCCCTTCATAAAAACCTGTGGTAATATCTCTATTGTTTACTGATGCAACTCTCATCTGCACGCACTCGGCCCTGTCGTCTGGGAACTAGAATACGCCGACTGCATACCATGCAGAGGGGTAACCGCACCCAAACAGGGTCCACCTGTTTTTTCACCAAAGTCGCAAGACTCTAGTTTTAAAAGAAAAGAAATAACCTTTCACCAAAGTCGCAAGACTCTATTTTGGGGTATTTTAAACTGATTTCGGCATTAAATGACCCATGAAGGGTTGATGTGCCGCTAAACAAATCAATCAATCAATCAATCTGCATGCACTTTTTCCTGATTTTGACTGCATCATATTCAGAAAGAATGGATCTTAGATAACTGAAGGAATTAGTTTTTTTACAGATTTCAGTTATTCATAAATATACTTATCTTGGCTTCGTTCCACAAGTAAAATTAATGTAAATGGCAGTGGCCCCAAACTCATTTCGGTAAGTGTTCGATCTAATCTTAATGATCAAAAAGACATGCATATTTCATTACTTTATACTGATTCGATCAGATTCATTGAAAGGAAGAACTATTTTTAGTTTCGACGCAGACTGTCCATTCCTGACCCATTGAACCAAAAACAAAGAACCAAAAAATATCCTCTTGCTTCAATAGGATTAAATCATCTGCTGGATGATATATAAAAAACAATATTCTAATATTTGCATTGACCAACATATTGTGATTAGATCAACATGTACGAAGCCCTCAGTGACAATCATCTTTTTAACAGTAGTCTCTAAACCAATACCAAGACCGACGCATCTATTACATAGATAGTT
>VCCN01004864.1:762722-779178 GCA_006491835.1 Architeuthis dux
ATGAGTTGGTAGTTTGTTCGTTTTTTGGTGGGGAGTATCAGCAGGGTAGAATTTTCTGGGGTTTGTGTGCCTATTTGTCTTGTGTGTGGGGGGATGTTACTGTGTGGGGCTGGGGAAAAAGTATAAGGGGGGTAATATCTATGACTTGTTAATTAGTTACGTAAATTAGCCTTCCAGCTGAAAACATAAAACAAAAACAACATGCGAAAATACCGAGTCAAAAACAAATACAGAAAGTAGGAAGAGAAATAAAATAGATATTACCCCCAATTAATACCAATCCTTTTATAACAATATAAAAATATAAGAACACAAAATAGCTTCCTAGTATATTTAAAAAAAAAAAATAGTATTTCATCTGTGGATTGGTGAAATCTGAAGAGTGATCGGGTCAAGTGTGGAAAACGGAGAACTTCCACTAACAGATAGAAAGATTAACCATTGCTGACCTGACGACTGCTAAGCAAGAAACGCGCGTAGTCAGCTTACCAATAAGAACTAGTTTCAATATGGAATATTAGCTCCAAATGATAGTGTTAATTATAAAATTAACATTTTCATATATCGAGCACTCTGATTAAATATTTTCAACCACATATATCGGATTTCTTATATATTTGTGCTTGTTATAATACAACTACGATATATATATATGTGTGTTTGTGTGTGTGTTTGTTTTTACTTATTTTCCTGTGGTGTTCAGACAGACATTCACAAAAATAGGTTATGCAGCAGACAGCGATACAGACATCATGTCAGCATGCCCCATACATATGTCCACATATTTATAAGCAAATATGGAAGCATATCTGTCTGATCCTAATGTTGCGTAGTCGAAAATAGGCATGTGTAATCGAAAGACCAAGAAGGACATACAATAGACCTGTTGTGGCATTACTAAAAAACTAGTCACGTAAACCATTGCGAGAGAATTCGATCCTCATTCGGTGCTCCGTAACCGTGGTCTTCTCCCAATCTAAGCTCAGTGTCACATTATATAAATACTAATCAGATGCACGTTGTTTTAGTAAAATACCCGTTGCTTTGCTATGGGTGAAAATCTAAAGTACTGTAGTATCTTAAAAGAACTCATGGGAGTTGCCTGAAACGGCCATTCCTAGCACTTCTTCCGCTACCAAAATGTTCCGTTCACAGACACTCGACAGCGAATTCAATTCCGCCTCATTTTACTTTCTCGTCTTTCTTCTTTTCTCGACGGCCGAGTTCAACCGTACTCCTTTAGTGGAACTATTTATGTTTCCCCACCCACCCTTTTGCGTACCATTACCCTGCTTCACTCCCTCTTCGCGGTCATGTGTTGCCATTCCATTCTCAGAACTCTCCACCATCACACCCATTTCAACTTATTTTACTTTTAAAGTGTGACAGACGGACAGACGCATTGTTTATTATAATATAGATTAAAAATGTAATATTACAATGTCTATGAGATCCAGAATGTTGCCGAGATTCTCCACCAGCTCGCCATGTCACAATCCACTATGCTGTCAGAGATGTAATGGTATATTTATGTAATGTCTGAATATGTAATTCCAGATGAAATCGTAGAAATACATAAGTAATAGGAACGTGTGTAAGTATATGCGCAGGTAAGCGTTAATAATTGCGTAAATATATGTAATATGAGTGAACGTGTGCATATGTGCGTCTATATGTATATGCATTATGCTTGTATGTAGGCAGGTAAGATGCCTGGCGCCACGGGCACGCTGAACTTAGGCACCCTTTAAAATATGGTATTATCTGATATTCCAAAAGAATCTCACCTCACATCAGAAAATTTTGACTGTTTATAATTTGTTTAACTTATTAACTTTCTATTTGGAAAGTCCTACAATTGGTGCCCCGAGAAACTGTCCGTGTTGCCAGTATCTGTGGCCGTGTGGGTGGTGAAATAAACAGTTATGTGGGTTTTATAAGTGTGTTTGTACGTTCGTGATTGTGATCTTGTAGGTATAATCCCGTAGGATGAAGCTCTTTGGCGTCACAATATTTTCAGATGTCCAAAATGGCAGTCTTCTAATGATTAATGACAGCCATCGTTGTCACAGAACTTTGGCTGTTGCTGGGTTTCATCTTCATTCTTCTGAGGACGTTTGACCCGAGATCCATTACAATCCTTGGAAAAGGCAAAAGAGGTATGAAGGGCAGGGATTGGCTGGAAAGAATGATGAAAAGGGATGGAGAGATAGATAGATAGAGAGAAAGAGAGAGAGAGAGATAGATAGATAGAGAGAGAGAGAGAGAGAGAGAGAGAGAATGCAAAGACATCTACACAAGTGGTTCTTAACATTTTGTGCTCCATGCCTCACCCTCTCGGCAGTAAAAATATTTGATCTTCCCCTCATTATAAAAACAAAACAAATTTTGGTGTTGGAATTATAATGTAAAATAAAGGAGTTGCCCAAAATTTAGAGTTGTAAATCAAAGAGAAAAAGATTTGATAAAAACTTATAAAAGTTTATAGAACTTGATTAAAAAAATGTTTCTTGTCGGGAAATAATTGTAGCGACGCGAAACTATTTTTATCAAATTCTATAAACTTTTATTAAATATAACATGCTATAATAAAGCCACTTTAAATTTACAATATTATCTAAAAATGTAACAAATTCAAATTTTCAAGTTTGGTGAGTGAGACTATTGAACGTGATATTGACTACAAATGGTCTTGATTTCAGGCTCTAATTTAATTGGATTCACTTGTTAGTCTCCTCGTTTGTGACATCTAGTCGGTTTCTTTTTGTTTGACTCAGTTTCGCTCTACACAACTAAATTCCACATAGCCCCCCGATAGATTTGAATTGTCCCATGTGGGGCGAGCGCTCTACGTCCAGAATCACTGATCTACACAGATTTTGGTTACCTATAAACTCGGATCCCAAGTGCCCCATCAAAACATAATTTTCCCATCATATAGTTTCCGGGGAAATTTTATAAGGTTTTATTATAAACTTTCGACACAACTTATTTCTGTTTTTCTTTCATGAATTCTTTTCTTTTTTTTATTAATAACATTTTCTTTTCTTTTGTTATTATGTTTTGATGGCCAATTTTCCTCCCTTGATAAATTCATGATGGGCTCTTTTCCGATGGGCACTTTTCCTGATGGGTACTTTTCCGGGATCCTCGCTTCCAGGATGTCTCTGTTTTCCATTCTTTGCGTATTTGTTTCAATACTTTCCAAAACAAAGGCTGTTTCTTCTCTCCGATTTCTTACCGTTTTCTTTCCCTGCATTTCTTTTGTTATTTCCCGTGGTCTTCGCTGTCTGCGCTGTTTTGCTGCACCCCATGAAGTTATTCAGCTTTAGAAATATTATCAGAAACCGTCAACCAAAATTGTCTCCAAAACTGTGAACATAAGTTTCTTCAGTTTTCAAGTTGGTCTGGCTGGCTGGCTATGTATGTATGTATGTATGTATGTATGTATGTATGTATGTATGCATGTATGTATGTATGTAAGTATGTATCCCGCGTACAGGCCACACCAATGCGGCTAGAGGGCTGAATTTCTAAACAGTTACTCCTTATTATGTTTTAAAAAAACGTTGTTTTTTTTTTTAAAACCCCCACCGGAAGGTTTTTAGTGTGTATGTGTGGGTAAATTCAGTTTATGCTAAATTGGTTCCTTATTTTGTGTCCAGCAGCATTCACGCTTGTCTTGGGAAAATTCGAACCTTTTTTAGTGATCACCGCCCAACGAACAGTGAAAGTAATTTATTCATTGTTCACGCCTTTTTCAAATATTTTAATTGATCACCATCAACAGGGCATGCTGCCAAAAGACACCGGTCACGTGAAGGTTTCTATTGAGTCAGTAACCAGACTTTTATCTTTATTCATTCATGTATTAAATGAAGCACTGTCAACCATTATTAATGTCAATTGTTTTACCAGTATTTTCTTTCATCTCGATGTTTAGTTGCTTTTTATCGCGACTTACTCGGTCCTTCAATCGAACAGCAGTAAGTAAACAGCGCCGATCGGGAACGAAGGCTAAGCTCTCGTTGAGACTCGAAATCACGTACCTATTGTCTCAGAGAAACCTGGTTAACCAGCTGCTCTTAGCGACTGTGCTACGAGAACGCTTGGCGCAAGATCTAATCTAATCTTTAGACCTAGATTCTTCAGACCTATATTTATATTGTTTTTACATTAGTAGCAACAATATTATCTTTATTTTTTTTTTATTAGATGAAGCATTGTCAGCCATCTTCTTTCATATGAATTTTTAGTCACTTTTTTTATTGTAACAATGAGTTAACAGCGCGGACTTCTATACTCAGTTTTAATTTTCGAAAGGGTGTCTTTTCTCTTTTTCATCTCTCCATCCCGCCTCTTATTTCCTACCTCTTCTTCTTCTTCTTCTTCTTCTTCTTCTTCTTCTTCTTCTTCTTCTTCTTCTTCTTCTTCTTCTTGTGGGGAGGGGTTGAAAATTTCTCTGTGGCCGTGGGTCTAACTGCTTCTCAGACATCGACAACAGATGAACTCATTTTCTGATACCGTAGTTGTGCAGTTCAGGTCATCATTTTACTATTGCCGTCGTCGGGGAGATCTGAAGTCCTCCTATGCTGGTCTCTCTACGGCCTGCACCAACAATTACTCCCTTTTCCTCGTGTCCATTCAGTGGGCTTCAGCTCAGCGGCGCCCATCTCTTCTCCGAGCTAATGAACGACATCCGGATACCACAGATTAGAGTGTGGATCGCCCTCGGCCCACACGCTTAGCTGTGGAGTCCTTCTGGAGACCCTTCCATTTGGCCGTTGGTTGTACACACCCTAAAAAAATTGGCTGTATGTCCATTTAGGTTACTCTGATTCTTCTTCTACTCCAGGATTCTTCAAATTAATTGTATGCAATAACCTCACGACCCCGTGACACATATCATGTACAAATACATAGTACTACTAGCAGCCCCATCTTGCATAAACTAAACAGAAGGCTACCATTCCTGTTAGGATTTAATAATTGAACAAATAAATTATTGATGACAAAGGTAATAATAAGATTATTAGATCTATTCATATTTCAAATTTTAATTATTTCATTGTCACACATATTTTTCTAACTCTTAATTTATTCATTCATTTATTGTGAACCTGCGAGCCAGTCATTAACTCAGTAATGGGTTGGGACCCCTACTTTGAAGAACCCTGTTCTACTCCATCCTTCTTTCTCTGCTTTTTTCTTTTTTTTTCCACGTGTAACCAGTAAGTGTTTTTTTGAAGAGTGCATATCAAAGAGGATATTTGGCTGTTCGACGATGCGAATTCAGAGATTCAAGGGAATCGTGTCGTCGTTGTCGCTTTTGACAATGTTCTCTCCATTCTTCTTCTTCATCTTCTCCTCCTCTTTCTTCTTCCTGCTACTTTTGTAACTCTTCTGCCTCTTAATCTTCTTTATTTTCTCCTCTTTTTTGGATTTGTTTCTTCTTTTTGTTCATATCTTCGCCGTCGCCGTATTTCTTTTATTAGGTCATTCTCTGCTCTCTTCTGTCTTCAGTTTCCATTCTTCTCCTCCACTTTTTTGCGGGCCCCTGTTAGCTAGAAGGAGGAAGGGGCCCCCTAGTCTTAAGCCTACTCATCCTTGTAGTATAATCCGGCCCTGTCCCCCCCTCCTTCTCTTCCTCCTTCTTCGTCTTCATATTCTCCTTCTTTCTTCTTCTCCTCCTGCCTCTTCTCTTCCTCTCCTACTTCCTATCTCCTCATTCTTCTTCTTCGTCTTCATCATCTCTTTCTTCTTCTTCTTCTTCTTCTTCTTCTTCTTCTTCATCTCTTTCCTTCTTCATCTCTTTCCCCTTCTTCTTCTTCTTCCTCCTCCTCCTCCTCCATTCATACTGGCCCAGTGTTGCCACCGAAAGTCGCATTCCAAACCCCCATCCATTATCCCTGCCAAAGGGTCACTCGCATTATCCCTGCCCCCATCATCAATAGAGGAAAATGAAGAAGCCCACAGCCACTCACATCCCCATTCACCTCTTTCTATCAAAGATCATTAAATCCCCTGGGCAAGAGATTAAACATTCCCAACAGAAAGGGACAACATTTTAGAGGAGATGTGTGTGTGGGGGGGGGGCACCCGCGTTACTTTTAGCCTCCTCAGCTGAAGGTCTTCATGACATTTTATACCGGCGCTTTACTCATAAGTCATTTACTCATAAGTCATTTTGGCCATTTTATGGCCAACTTTGACAAATCTCGCCTTTTTGAAAATGCATTTGGTCATCCACTTTTGTGATTTGGCCATATTTTAATTGTTGGCTATATTTTGACTTTGTTGCAGTAGTATTTTTAACAAATTCTTTTCCTGGTGTGTGCTTCAATATTGCAATGTTTTATAAACGATCATTTTTATTATTCACTATTCACCTTCATCTTAATTTTTCAGTTGCTTTTTATAATCGCAACTTTAATACTCAGGTCGTCACCGTAAAGTTGCGATAAAATGAAACTGCAAAGTTAAGAACGTAAACAGTAGTATTACATTATTTAAAAAAATAATACTAATGATTTACAATACTTCATTTTATAAAAATTATTAATAAAAGAATTGTCTTTATAAATAACTTTGGCCCTTTTTTGCGTGTTTTTTTGGCCAGAACCGTCTCAAACTATCTGATGAGTTTCTTGATACAGCGGGAGCCGCCATCTTCCTTTTGCTTTGACCGTTTCTTCTTTTCGGCCTTCAGCGTTTCTCTGCATTTTATGACGTCATCATCACGGATAATGGAGGTGCAGGGTGGCCGGACGATTAACGGTAAGGAGAATGGGATCGGTGAGCCGAGTTCAAACTCCGACTCAGACAATTAAAACAAAACACGACTGAAAATATTAAGATGAATGTAAAGTAGCAGTCAAAATGTAATAATAATGATTAGTCAGAAAGAGTTCTCGTTGTCTTTGCACTAATGCCCTTGGGAAAAGCATGTCTCTATCTCTTCCACCCTTCCAACACGTCATGGGCCAGTGTGGCAGGGTAAGGCACATAACAATGGACTTTCAAAGGCTAATAAAAAAAATCACAGGTATTTCGGGTTTTTTTTCATTTTTCTTGGTTTTTCTTTTCTCTTTTTTTTCTTTTATTCATATTTTATTTATTTTCAGAGTATTTATATACTCTTTTCTTTCTTTTGTTATTTATCCTGAAATTTCTCAACTTATTTGTCTCATTTATTCTGTCTTAGATGCACGTCTTTCCCTTGTTCTTTAGTCAAACTCCAGGACAAAGTTGACAGAGTTGACTTTACTTTCCTAGGTAACAAGAACAAGAACAATCATCACCAAAAATAGGGGAGTAAACCGATATGTAAAATACCAATTCCCCTACCGAGACTTGAACCCATGAGCTAGTGATCGCTAGTCTGGTGTGTTAGGACATGCGCTAAACTGACAAGTCTTACAGCCCTCCAAGATGTATAGCAGAATTACGCCAGGAAGTAGAAGTAGGAGCAGAGTTTGACTCTGGAGCAGCCATTGTTTTTCTCTTTGTTGACCCATTGGGTCCCTTCCCCTGTCTCTCTTTTCCTTGTTTCCTCTACTCTCGGTTCTCTTTCACGCTTTCACGCCCCCTTTTCCTTTATGTTACCTTTTTTGTCCGTCTCTCTTCTTTCTTTTTCTTCTATCTCTCTGGTCTGGTTACTCACTCAATAGAAACCGTCACGTCACTAACATCTTTGGTACCGTGTCGTGTTTGGGGTGATCAATTACAAAATTGGAAAAAGTGGAGATCAGTTAATAAGTTACTTCTCTCGCCTTTTTGGGGGAGGTGATCACTAAAAAGGCCTGACTTTTCAAAAAGACAAGCATGAATGTTACCAGACATAAACTAAGGGATCAATTTAGCATGAACTTACATTGCAAATTGAACCCCCCCTAGGGGGGGGGGTTAAAAAACAACTGTTTTCGATACATAATAAGGAGTAAATATTTTAATTTTCCGCCTTCTAGCTCCATTGGGGCGGCCTGTACGCGCGCTACATACATAGCCAGACCAACATAAAAACAGAAGAAACCTATGTTGACAGTTTTGGTTGACGGTTTCTAATAGACTGATTTCATATGAAATATACGGAATGAATCTACTGTTTAATTCCTACCCTCTCCACCTCTCTCTCTCTCTCTCTTTATTCTATTGCTTTTTAACTTTCATCCGATTCTCTCTTATCTTCTTTTTATCACTCTCTTCCCACTCGCTCTATAGAATTATAATTTCTTCTCACAGCATCAATACCTTCCCTCTTATCTTCTATAACTTCTCTGTTACGGCCAAATCGCGGAGGACACACCGGTTTTCGTATGATCACCGAAGTAAAGCAACGTCGCCCTTGGTCAGTTCCTAGATGGGTGAACGTCTGGGAATACCAGGTGCCAAAAGCAGCATTAGATCACGTAGAGAGCCTTCCAAGGAGGAGACCGATCTATATACTACGCCCAATAAAGCAAGCCAAAGGCTTCCACTCTATCTGCGAGCGACGAGAATGAATGAATCACTTTTCTCTCTCGATTTATAATACTGTTTTTATTTTATTTATATTCTAAACTCCTTCTTCCCTGGACTCTTCTTCTGCTGACCGTCCATGATGGTTTATTGCTATAAGCCAAATAGAATAAGGGATGGTGAGGAGAGAACCAATCACGAACAAGTATTTAATGAAAATAATGAGCCAATCATCAGCTTACCATTATCGCTAAGGGTGACAATTCGCTACTATTGATATTCTGGAACGGGGCCCATCACCCAACGCCACTTTCAAGAAGACTTTCATGCCTTAGCCTTCAGAATGAATAAAAATGGATGATGGGTATTTACTAAATTTAGCCTAGTCTGGCAGTAGGCCGAATGGATATGAATAATGTAGGGAAAACGTGCTGCGCCAATCTTTCAACGAGGGCCAACCTGCTTTGATAACTAACGATGTCGAAGTAAAGTAAGTAAGTAAAGTTAGCTCAGTTCTGGCACAAGGCCACAAATATGGGGTACCCAGTGACGATTGAACTTACTCGTAAGGTTCAGCGATTAAACTAAGACGAGCCATTCAAATTTACTAAGCTTGACTTAGTGTTTGGCACAGGACCACAAATATGAGGTATCCAATGAGGATCGAACTCACTAGTAATACGCTGAAAAACAAGCTTTCTAATCATTACACAACAATAATGTGCCTGATTTTGCTTACAGTATCTGGTGTTCCCAAGGGATGGTCAGGTTCACCGCAAGCTGGATGGCCATGACAAAAAACTAGTAACCCTAACACCTAGTTTCCACCACCTTTTTCGAAGTATTCCCTTACCTTCTGTTTATATACTGGCTCAGAGAAAGAACTTACTGCTCAAAAAAGGTAGCGGGACAGTCCGCACTACATTCGGTTCGGGTGCGCTGTTAAATTGCCCGAACTTCTGGGTAGTATTCTGTATTCTTGATATTTACTCGGCATACAGCACGGGAGAAATGAAAGGAGGAAGATTGTGTTACGCCAATCTTCCGAGTGTAATATCTCAACCACGGAGCAAACCTTTATGTATTCTTGTTAATCACCGCTACCCACAACACTGGTTTATTGCTGTTATTGGGTTATTCATGTGTTCTGACATTTATATGTATCTATGTATCTATCTATGTATCCAGACTTCTACCAGCGTTCATAGAAACATGAAATTTTGCACAAACAGTCCCCTAAATAAGTACGGAAAATGTTTGTTTTTTTATTTTGTGAAATCCCCACCTAAATAGGTTTTTAGAGGGGGGTTCAATATGCAATGTAAGTTCATGCTAAATTGGTCACATATCACAAGTTTCTCAACATTTCTTTGTCTCGGGGCTTGACTTCGAAGTTTTCCGAAGTTTGCAATATGTGGAGCGGCGTCACTCACTTCACCAGCTATTTATCCATTCATGCCTTTCCCAAGGGGATTTGTGCGAAGTGAACGCATCTTAACCCAGTCAGAGTTTGAACTCGACTCGCTGACTCTAACTCTGCTGCTAACTAATTGGCCAGCGGCACCCCACACCCTTTGATCTATCTGCCTATTTCTATTTTTCTGTTTTTCTTTCTCTTTCCCTTCTCTCTCCCTTCTCTGTTTCTTTCTCTTTCTCTTTCTCTTCACTCTTTCTTTTTCTCTATCTCCAATGAAACAATGTCCTCGTCAACAGCAGCAGCAGCCTTTCGAAAGTCCGTGCCGTTGGACATAGACCTTTCCGCAAGATCTGCCAGTTTTCTCTCGCTCCCAAGCGTCATGGTGCCAATGAAACAATCTCATCATCAGATGCCACTAACGTAATCGACCCTACAATCCTTCATTCTCTCTTTCTTGTCGTTATTTCCTTTATTCTTTCTCTCTTTGGTGTCCACCATTACCCGTCCCTCATCTCGATTTGCCATTCGTTCATTATTTTCTTGTCGCGGGGAAGAGGACCATTTAGCTTACGTTATCGAGTGTAGAGATCGGTCTCCTCCTAGGACGATTAACGGGATCGCCACGAGAGGCTCTCTACATGATCTCCAGCAGCAGCTGGTATACCCAGGTGGTCACCCATCTAGGTACTTGCCAGGCTCGACGTTGCTTCACTTAGGTGACCGTACCAGAACCGGTGTATCCAACGCGATTTGGCCGTAACTCGATTTCCCATGTGTTTCCTATACTGTATTTATCTCTCTCTCTCTCTCTCTCTCTCTCTCTCTCTCTCTCTCTCTCTCTCTCTCTCTCTTCTTCTTCTTCTTCCGTTTTTTTCTTTTTCTCCAAACGAACAATCATCAGATGCCATTAACGTAATCGACACTAACCCTAACAATCCGTTGACACTATCCCCTTGCCTTTCTCTCAACGTGCTCTTCTCCTCAAAGGTCGATCCTTCACATTTTAACAGATCTCTCTCTCTTCTTCTTCTTCTTCATCATCATCATCATCAATCAGCCTTTATAAAGTCGGTTGTTTGGACATAGACCTTTCCGCAAGATCTGCCAGTTTTCTCTCGCTCCCGAGTGTCACGGTGCCAATGTAATCATCAGATGCCATTAACTTAATCGATCCTATACACACTCAATCAACACCACTCCTTGCTTTTCCCTCGTCCTTTCTTTCATTCATTCTCTCTTTCTTGTCCTTATTTCCATTGTTCTTCCATTCACCCCCTCTCTTTCTCTCTTTATCTCTCTCGTTCCTATCTCAATTTCCCATTCATCATTCATTTATTGGCCAGTAAGCGGGTTCGGAGGGAAGAGGTGTCTTTGGCTTGCATTATTGAGCCTAGTCTAGAGATCGGTCTCCTCCTAGGAGGATTAACGGGATCGCTACGGAAGCTGGCTGTCTACATGACGCCCAGCTGCTTACAGCATCTTGTATAACCAGTCAGTTGATCGCCCATCTAGGTACTGACCAGGCTCGACGTTGCTTAATTTCGTTGATCGTACGAGAACCGATGTATCCAACGTGATTAGACCGTAATTCGACTTTCCATGTCTATCCTAATATGTACTCTATTTTCCGATCACACACACTCTCCTCTCTCTCTTTCTCTCTCTCTCCCCCTGTTCTCTTTGTTGTCTTATTCTCTCCCGTCTTCTCTCCACCCCAACAATCTCATCATAAGATGCCATTAACTTAACCACCCCTATCCCCCTCCCTCAATCGACAATATCCCCTTGCCTTTGTCCTTATTCCTTATTTTCATTCATTCATTCTATATTGTGCTTATTTCCATTGTTCTTTCTTTCATTCTTTCTCTCTTTCTTGTCCCTATTACCCTTCCTCTATCTCGTTTTCCATGTATTATACTCTATTCTTCTCTCTCACTCTCTTCTCCCTCTCTCTCTGTGTTCACTTTGTTGCATCATTTTCTTCTGTCTTCTCTCTTTCTTTCTCTCCAACCCAACAATTATTTTCTTCATCAGCAGCAGCATCATCATAATCCTTTTAACGTTCGTTGTTGAATATAGACCTCCCCCAAGATCCGCCCGTTTTCTCGCTCCTGAGCCTTAACGGTGCCAATCGAAAATCCCATCATCACATGCCATTAACTTAATCGACTTTACCCCCCACCCCCAACCGAGACCATTCCCTTGCTGTTCCTTTACTCGCCACCCCAAATGCTCTTCTTTCCCCACCAAGGTCGATCTTTCACGTTTTTAACAGGTCTCAATCTCTCGACACTTGCCACCTGTATCCACTCCATCAAAAGAAGACATTAAATTCGCTCGTCTGACCAGCAGAAAACCCAGATATTTCCTGTCGAAAATTCCATCTCCATCTTCTCCAAACTAGCGATCCTGCTCGTTTCCTTGAACCCAGACATACCCCCCCACACACACACGGACATCAGGGAACATTGTTTCTTTCATCTTAACTTCCATTATTCAAACTCCTTCATAAATCATCCTTCACTGAAATATACCCGTGTTTCTTTCTTCCCTGTTTCCTTGTCTATAGATATATTTTTCTTTTGAAAAGTTCGCTTTACGCCACTTTTTGACTTTTACTAAAAAAGGCGAAAAGTGAAAATAGCGTTTGTTTTGCAACGAGCCATTATAGAAGCAGCGTGCACACACTTCCCCACTCACCTACACTCCAGTCTACTGTACACCCCACCACCTTATCTCTGAACCTACGGACACCAGGGAACATTGTTTCTTTCATTTCATATTCCATAATTAAAACGCCTTCCTAAATCATCCTTCACTGAAATATTAATCACCGCTACCCACACATTCATGTGTTCTGGCATTTATATGTATCTATGTATCTATATATGTATCCAGACTTTGCCCAGCCCTTACCGTTCATAGTAGAACCTTGAAATATTGCACACACACTCCCTTCAATGAGTAGGGAAACTGTTTTCTTTTTGTTTTTTTAACTCCCCCCTCTCCAAATTGTTTTTTAGAGGGGGGTTCAATATGCAATGTAAGTTTATGCTAAATTGGTCGCTAGTTTGTGCCCGCTTGTTTTTTGAAAATCCAGACCGTTTTAGTGATCACAGTCCATCCAACAAAAGGCGAGAGAAGTTACTTATTCATTGATCACCCCTTTTTCCAACTTTTTAATTGATCACCCCCAACACAGCTTACATGGGTGGCGGTGATTCATAATTTCCCTTGGAATGCTAGTATCCATTTGTCTTTCTTCTCTGTCCCCTTTTCGCTAGATGTCTTTTTCTTTTCGGAGAATCGCTTTACGACACTTTTTCGCTTTTTACGAAATAAGGCGAAAAGCAGCGAGCCGTTATAGAAGTAGCACGCACCCTCTTCCCCTCTCACCTAGAGCACAGTCCCATTTACCTCCGACCCTGCGGACACCAGGAACATTGTTTCTTTCATCTCATCTTCCATCATTCGCTAAATCATCTTTCACTGAAATATTCCTGTTTTTCATTCTACCCTGCTCCCCTTTCTCTATATCTTCTTCTTCTTCTTTCTTTCAATTTCGGTCTTTTTTTTACACATTACAGGTATTACCCCGCTTTTCGAAAGTACGCCTTACAGCACTTTTTCGATTTTACGAAAAAAGGCGAAAACCCAAAATAGCGTTCAACGTTTGTTTTGCAGCGAGCCGTTATAGAGGTAACACACCCCTCCTCTCTCTCCTACACCCCAGGCCCCTATACCTGCCACCACCAGACTTCCGCCGACTCAGCCTAAAATACCATCATCATTTTTTGTATTTGGGAACGCTCAAAAATGAATGGTAATTGGTTCTTATAAGAGGGCTCTACTTTCGAATAGTTGGGGAACCTATCTCATGCTTTTGGAAAAGATCTCGTAATCTGCTTTTTTTTATTTATACTCATTTCTTTTTTGTTTATTTGCATTCATTTTGTATTTCTTTTTTATACTCATTCTTTATTTCTTCATTTACACTAATTCATTTACGCTAATTCATTTACACTAATTTGCACTCATTCTTTATTTCTTCACTTACACTCATTCTTTATTTCTTTCGTCTTTCATTTTTCCAGTCATTTTTTCCTTACTTTCTCGTTCGTTTAACCCTTTTAATTTTCTTCCATCCTCAAATGTTGTAGTCTTTCTTTCTTTCGTCTTCACTTACTTCGCTGACAATCTAACATGACTGACATTTGAAACCTGACCTCTGACCCTTAACCTTAAACTCATTGAGTGCCATTAACCCTTGTCTTTGAATCTGTATCTCTATCATGCCTTCTTCTATCTATTAATTTAAACTCTATCAGAAATGTTCGGTTGTCATGGCACCCATACATGCCCTTTAGAAAACTATCAATGTAGCAATAACTACTTATATTATCTTGAATACCAACGTTATTAATGGCCAACTCGCATTAGATCGAGGCGATCACTACAGTTAAGCAAAGTCGAACCTGGTCAATACCTAGATGGGTGATTGTCTGAGAATACCAGGTGCCTCTAGGGATAATGTAGAGAGCCTCCCTTGGCGATCCTTTTAATCCTCCTCAAAAGGAGACCGATCTCTACACTACTTTCAATAACGGCCCCCTCTTCTCCCCCCGGAACCCTCTGACTGGCCTGGCTGCAAGCGAAAATAAATTGATTGGTGGATGATTGTCATGGAACCAATACGCGTCGTTGGGAACAGTATCAACGCAATGATAACTACTTCCATTAGCTTTGTCACCAACACAATTATATGAACTATCGACATACTAATAATTTGCTTCATTCCGATATTTACTAAGCCTATCCGAGTACGACACAAGGCAAACGGAGGTAGGAAGATTATGCTGCGCCAATTTATCAGGTTGAAAGAACCCACCTTCCCGGAAATCAGCCTTCAGTATCCTGACATTTTACCTCGAACACTGAGTTGGCTTTTGGATAATTTTGTAACATCGATCTTTTGGAGAAAACTCCATTCAAAATGTTACCTTTTTGTTTAACTTGATCCATTTCGGCTTCAACGTGTACGAGACTGGCCAATACAGTTTTCTTGTTTTAAGCAATAAACAACGAAGAACTGTAAACAGATTTGCCCAATTCTCCTCTAATCTGCAAAACAAACTTAATGAAACATTATTTTTATTAAATTTGACAAATCTTTACCTTCATCTTAATTTTAGTTGTTTTTATACAACTTTCAATTCGGTCTATGGTTTCTATTCGTTGCCATAGAAACTTTGGTCTGAGTTGAAAGTTGTATAATATTTTTATTACATTTTTTTATATAATAAACATATTGTTACAATACTTCATTCAATAATAACAATAATAAAAAGAAACTTAATGAAAGTTGATGCTAACATGGACGTCCGCTGAAGGGGGTGGCAAACAAGGCATGTGCCCCCGCCTCCCTGGATCATGCCTCCTCACCGAGGATAAGGGGCTTTTAACGTTGGAACATTATGGTCATACAGGATAATGACGCAGTACATGGGTGCCCGCTGCCACTTTTCCTCGGGGAGGTGGGGGTGCATATATTCCAAGGGCGGAGGCAAAAGTATACATTTTCAGGGATGGGGGAACCAAAAGGTTATATTCGGAATATATCTTAGTGGCAATTAATATTAATACTTTTTATATGCGAACGTTAATTTGGGATTACATAAAAGAATTGTACTGCACCATTATCGTTTATTGACTATAAGGTTCCAACTTTCAAATCCCATCGCCCTCAGTGAGTAGGCCGGATCCAGGGGTGGGGTGCAAATGCCTGCCCGCCTCCAGCGGACGCCCATAGCACCGTACAATTTAACTTAATATTCTCATATTAAAAGGCGGTATTATTATTCACTGGTGCTCGCTCCATAGTGTTGCCTCGGGGTCAGATCATGCGTATCCATCAACGCTTGATCATACAGTTGGTCGTACTTGTTTACACTACGAATGACAGCTAGTTCAGCACCTTCTCCGCGGATGTGTAACAGGCCATCGTGTAACAGGGTTACCACTAAGATATATTGCGAATATATTCTTCTGCCCTTTCTGGAAATATATCCTTTTGCCACCTCCCCCCCAATTCCCTGGAAAAGTGGCAGGAGACGCCCATGGATGCAAATATTATGATTATTGATATAGAAGTTATAGTGTTTTGAACTCTTCTTTTTCACCTCCGAGCGGAACCGAAAGAAACTTCGTTGCCATTTTCTCCGTGAACAATCCATCTTAGAATGCAATTTGAATAGACATGTTCTCCACTTCACCCAATGTTCATTTTAAGATATTTATTGAAAAATAAAAAAGGGATTCAGTTTTTACATTCATTGATTACAGAAGTGGAAAAATGAACTGACATTAATCTACTGGAATGACACCATGCAAGACAAATGAATTAAGGACAGTGAATTTTAAAGAAGACATTTAATGGAAAGAAAATAAAGAAACTCAAAATAAATGCGCGATTTATTTACTGTAAAAGCAGATATGCATTCTCCAAAGATTTCTCGTATGGATACAGTAAACACAAACATGTAAGATGAACAGTCACTGTTGTTTCGTTAATTTCTTATATAG
>VCCN01004864.1:831361-845607 GCA_006491835.1 Architeuthis dux
CGATAAAAAGCAACTGAAATTAAGATAAAAGAAATACTAGTCCAAAATTAATAATTAATTAAGAATGGAACACAAATAACAAGGAGTTCAATCGTCCGAAGAACCATTTGAAGTATTGATTACTAGTTTTTCAGAGTTGCTTTCATCTTTTGTGTTTCAAGTTTGTCCGGTGAGCAATTTTTTAAAAAAAGAAATAAGGAACAAAAGTTTTTAATAAGATTAGTCGCATTATATCTCCAACAGGATTTACGTATTTGCGAATTTCCATCTTTTTTTATCAAATTGTTTTTATCCGATCGTATTAAATGGCTGTCCCGATATTAGTGAGTAAACGAAGAAAGAATTAGTCATGCGTATTGTTTGCAAATCGCAACAACAATCTTTCAAATTCAAAACCAAATATAATTCTAATCCCCCCTACTTGTCTTCTATCCTCGCAGTACGACAAACACAATCAATCACGTATTATCTTGACAACAACTGACAAAACAAATTTCGCTTGTGGGTGGGTATGGATCTATGGGTGTGACAGGTGTTGTGTTTGATTGATAAACAACCTGAGTTGGATACTCCTAATTACCACCCAACAACTATCGATTCCGTCCGATAACGTCCCATAGTTCTCATGGCAATTCATAACGTATGAACAAAACGTTCAAACCCTAAACTCTAAACCGTAACCCAAGGAGAATAATGTTGAGATGTGACTACTGAAATGATCTGTCGGAAATGGGCGAAATTAATAAAGATTATCGAAATCTTAGACTGAAAATGATTTGAAGTCGGAAATTCTGGGCGCTGTCAGGCTGTAATTAGATTCCTCAACTTAAGGGTAATAAGGACATGTCTATAATAAAAATATCAAATGTTAAAGATGCAATATTTTGGTAGATTTTAATAAATCCTGTGACAAATTGTTATTATCTTAATAATAACTGACATAACACTATTTGATCACGTTGCGAACAGCACGGCGAGTTCAAACGCCGGCTGAGTGTTTGTGTTCACAGCCCCCCAGACAATTTTGAAAATTATGTATCCATGATTGGCTAAAATTGCCTTACAGGGCATATCAGCTACTGAAATTATGAAGACTCTGGAAGACCCCCGGTATCCGCGCTTGCCATTCGAATACGTCCCATTGTTATTATAGGCTTTCATAACGTATAAACAAAACGTTTAAACCTTAAACCGTAACCCTAGATAAATAGTTTTTAAATATGACTAGTGAAATGATCTGTCGGGCGATAGTAAGCAAAATGAGTTGTCAGGAGGTAATTAGTAAAATTATTAAACTTTTAAACTCAAAATGTTTTGAAAGGATGTCGATCATGCTGAACGTTGTCGGGCTGTCATTATTCACATTGATTTGATGGAAATAATGACCTGCTTATTATAAAAACAAAATAAATTATTTGATATATCGAGACGGTCTGTGGTAATTATTAGTTACATCGAATATAGAATTGACAGAATACAGAACAGAGAGGATCGAGTTTGACAAATCGATGTCTACCAAAAGTATTGAGCTATATTGAGTCAACATCTCATTTAAAATTAGTAATGTTTTGATACTAGTCACTTTACCTTGATTCTTTCTAATGTTAACCTGGGGATCCATAAAAGCAAATCGGTACAAATTTTGCAATTAGAAAATAAAATAAATCCATTTAAAGACTTGTTTAGACAATTAAACTCCTTATTCTTCGCAACAAATATACATTTTTTTTTCGAAAGAAACGACAACTATCGACCAACCTGTAGTACTTTTCTAATTCCAACAGAACTATGCCATGCTAATTAGAGAGTAGTCTCGCTTACATGTAAACAGATCACAGTCAACCAAGTGAGTAGTTGAAACTCAGAAGCTGTATGTTTCTAGCTAAGTACAGTTCTGGTCAAGTAAAGCCGGTGTTTTGATCGGCTGCCTCGCCTATCTGCGTAATGTTGGACAGTGGCTGCAAAAGATGAAAAAGTATTCAAAAGTGAGAAGAGGAAATAAACACAAAAACTCTAAAATGACAGGAAATTAAAAGAGACTATTTAGAAGTTCAAAGGTTATCTGAATAAACATTATTCTGAACTAGTAAATACCCGTTGGTTTGCTAACCGTATACCTAAAGCTGCGCACTGTGTTAGTATGTTTACACCAGGCCTGCACAACATACAGCACGCGGGCTGCATGCGGACGGAGAGATTTCAGAATAATAAAGCCTTCGTGCACTTCAAATTAAATTCAGCGACTGATCGCGTGCCGAGCAATCAATTTTGTGGAAGCATGTCTTCATTCAACCGATGCTTTGCTGTTTGTGTGCTTAATTAACTTCTTTAACGCTAAAAGAAATAGACGGAAAACAAAGAAATTGAATATTTAAAGTTGGTGTTTATTTACCTACCCACGGGGGCAAATTCTGTTTTAAAGTTGACGCAGAAATGCTGACCTCAACGGGCCATGACGTCACTTTGTCTCTCTTTTCCCCTCTTCGCCCTAGCGACAACATGGTGGAGTGATTCTCTCGAACCTTCGCACTGCGACGCAGACAAAAACACTTTCTTTCAGCCGGCCACATTACCGAAAAAATCAAAAGGACTTTTTAATCTGCTCCAAAATTAATACTCTTGCATTGCACTCACCTGACTTACAAGAAGAATATTTCGTGTCATTTGGCATCCTTGAATATCTTTCCACGTGTAGACATTTCTCCTGATTTTTCTTTGTTCACAGACCACAACTTTATTATTGGTTGTGTACTGTGCGCTGTATATTTAATTTTGTTTCATATTGGATACCATGAGTGAAACTGAGCACAGACCCTGATTGGACGAATAAGTACTTATTTATTGTCACCATAGACAGAGTGAGCCTTGTGTGTCGTGAAACGGTACCCGTTCTGAAGGATTATAATTTGAAGCAGCAAGGTGCGCCATCAATATTTAACGATCATTTAATTATATCTCATAAACTTATGTTTTGACCTGGAAGTTTTGCACAGAAAATCTCAAACGTCTGTTCTATATTTACAGTTTCCAAACAGGTATCAAGCATGGCGTCGAAGTGTGTACGCGACGAAAAATCCAATCATATGGATTTCTTTAGCGAGAGAGTTGTGCACTATTGGAATAAATTGGCTGAATACGTGAGGAATAAAAGTAGTATTGACACCTTTAAAATAGTATTGACAAATTTAGAGAAAATAGCATAAAAATAAATGAAATGGTCAGTATTGGGAACTCTCAGGGGAAATCTAAGCTATTACGTATAAAGTATGGCAAGCCGATGTGTGATATGGCGATGCTGAGCTTGTAATATATATATTTTCTTTTAATTTTAAATTAATTAATTCACGTGAATTTATCTAAAGTTTTTACCATTATTGATAACGATGTGTAATTCGTTCATGCTCTGTGATTATTGTAATGTTTTTTGTTTTTTTTAATATTGACGAGATAATATTTTATAATGAGATGCCCATAGAGGCATTATATCATCATCATCAGCAGCAGCAGCAGCAGCCGTTATAAGTCCACTGCTGGACTAAGGCTTTTCCCATCTCCTTCCATGACAAGATTGTGCCAACCTCTGCCACCTCTTACCGGCAAACTTTTCTATCTCATCTCTCCATATTGTGTCTGGTATTTTCCTACTGCGTTTACTGTCTCAGTCTTCCCCCCGCCCATCTATTGATATCTCTTCTTGCTAGCTGACCAGCCCATCTCCATTCTTGCTGCTTAATGATGTATACTATTCTCCACTCTAGTCCTCCCTCTGATCCATGTTGATCCTTTTCTATCTCTTAGAGTTATCCCTAGCATTGCTCTTTTCATGGCTTTCTGTGCTATTCTAAGTTGGTTTTCAGCTCGTTTTGTTAATTTCCATGTTTCGCATCCGTAAGTCATGGCTGGTATTATGCAACTGTTGTATACTTTAAGCACATTGGAAAGGTGCTCTTCAAAAGGTCTCTATTCATACCGAATGCTTTCCAACCTATCGTTATGCGTCGTTTTATTTCGCTGTCGTGGTCTTTCTCTTTATTACCTGTCCTAGGTAGATGTATTCATTAACCTCGTCTAGAGACTCTCCTTTTATCTTTATGACCTATTTTGAGGATTTATCGAGGATTTGTCTTTGTTCTGTTCATCTTTAAGCCTACTTTTTTACTTTCTCTATTGAGATCAGTTAACATATTTTGTAATTCTTCGGATGCTTCCGACGTCATGTAAATGTGATCGGCGAATCTGGTTTAAGTATTCTCCATCTATGTTTATTCCCATTCCCTCCCAGTCAGTTTTCCGAAAGATGCTTTCAAGGCTCGCTGTAAATAGTTTAGGTGATATTGTATCCCCCTGTCTTACTCCTTTTGCAATCTTTATTTTGTTTGTATCTTTATGTAGTCAAATTATTGCACGCCATTCTCGTATATGTTTTGGATAATATGTATGTAATTTTCGTTAACACCTTGTTCTCGCAATGAGCTGAAGACTGTGTGTTCTACCGAGTCAAATGCTTATGGGGAATACTCTAAAACAGCACTAAAACTAATCAAAGAGAGAAAAAATATGAAGATAAAAAAAAGTAGATGAAAAAAAAGAGGGGAACTTAACAAATTAATAAATAAAAGAACCAGAAAAGAAGAAAAAAGAAAGAGTTATTATATATAAACAAATAAATAAATAAATGAACAACAATCATGTGATGAAAGAGCTGAATCTTTGCCAAAAAACAGTCATAACGTCATGAAACCTTTTATTGAGACTGGCACAACCTTGAGCAAGCCAATCTCCGACAGAAATTGTTCAGACCGCACCAAAAGCGTCGTCGAAGCTGTGAGGAAGCGAGTGATAAGAAATCCTTACAGGAGCATGAGGAAAACTACGAAAGGGATGAACATGACAGAAAGGTCATTGAGAAAGATTGTGAAAGAGGATTTAGGGTTGAAGGCATATAAAATGCAACGTCGACACTTGATTTCAACAGCATCAAAGCAAAAGCGACTCGACAGAGGGAAGAAAATGTTGGAGGAAATGGAGAGGCCCGCTGACTCCCAAATTTTCCCAATTCCTAAAATGGTAGGGTGAAACCAGAGACCTTTCTGAAGCAGCAGAGTCCCTTTTCCTCGCCAGATGCCTACTGGAATGATGCTACAATTGCATCAGATGGGACAAAGTCTCCGTTGTTCTTCATTGGAGTGGGTGTGAAGGTGAATAGCCAAGTTTATCTCCAAATTCTTAAAGAAAATGTGTTACCTTGGGTCACTGCAGCCTTTGAAAAGGGTTACGTCTGCACCTGCTTACACATCAAATATCACCCATGCGTGATGCAAAGAGCATTTCAGCAGATTCTGGGACAAGAAGATCCGGCCTCCTTCAAGCCTTGACATCAATCCCATGGATTTCGCCATCGGGTCCATTTTGGAGAGTTGTCTTTCAAAGATCTCCAACAGTAGTTTTGGAGCTCTGAGGTAAGCTCTTGTCAAATCCTGGTCCAATTTAGACGAAGAAACGGTGCGGTCTTCGTGCAAGTCAGTTACCCTTTGTATAAAGGCTATACCCAAGGCAAAGGGCGGTCATCGCGCATCTATTCAATTCAATTTTGTATAAATTGTAAAAACTGATAGGGCACCCTGTAAGCATCCCATTTTTGCTAAATTGGATTCACAGGATAAGAGCATTAAAGCGGCCAGTTTAGTAACTGTTGAAACTGGTTGGAGACGCGTTGTCTATGGATCCAGAAGAAATGCCCGTACAATTTCAAATGGAGGTTATCGGACTTCAAGCTTCGTCTGTTTACAAAACGAAGCACAGAAAAAGCAGCCTGCAAAACCTCTACAAAAGAAGTGAAAATACCAAAATATTACCCAACTTGCAATGGAAATCTTCAGTATTTTTTATAGCACCTATATATGTGAACAAACCTTCTCTGTCTGTTGTATAGCGGGTGAATGTCCTGGACTTGGATAGAAAGGAAACTCGAAGACTTGCTTGTAAAAATATGAGACATATTTTTATTACATAACATACACTTCGTCGGCCGGAGAATGAAGAATGGGAGAGAGATGATGGGTGCCAAGAGACCGTTCCCAACAGGGGAACTTCGTCTTATGTTTTCCCAGCCGTAGGCGGTTTGCCTCCTGGCTGCTTGGGTTCTCTCTTGTCTGTCCCCAACAGGGATAGCGGTCTCGAGCTTTCGGCTCTTCTTTGAGTGCCGCTCAGTTTTCTGTCCGGTTCGGGTCTGCTTTATAGGTTTCTCGAACGCCTACGCAGGTGTCATTTCCGGTCCCCATATCCTGTTTCGGACACCGACGCAATATACCTATTTCCTAAGGTGACCGGGGTCACTTACATTTCCGCACAGGTGTCTGACCCCGGAATAACCTTTCGTGGCAGTATATCATAACATGTCGTGGACATGAATAAGAGCAAGCAGCGTTCTTCTTTAACAGCCGAACATTTTGAAGATATTTTGAAAGTAGCGAATTCACATCCACAGATTATGACAAGCTTGTAGCCGAAAAGCGATGTGACATTTCTCATTGAATTTGAAGGTGAAACAATTTAAGAAAAATAAAAGTTCATAAATGACTGCTTTTTGTTCATAACTTTTAACTATTTTTATATCACAATACAGTAAACTTGTGCTACAGGACTAGCGCATTTCAGAATGTAGCTATGAACAAAAGTTTTCAGTGGGAAATCGATACCTGAGAAATAAATATTGTATAAATGGTATTTTTAAATATGTTTACTTTGTTATTGATTGAAAGCCACCTATGGAAGCCTTCAAGCATCGTAGTTATTCTTCCTTCCGCGTAATTATCATCGTAGTTATTTCCCGTTTGACGATTACTTTATATTTGGCAGATTTTTAACAACGAAGTCTAATTTGTTTAAATGTTTCATTTGCTGTCATCAAATATGGCGTGATGATTGATTTATTGCCGATTAAAGTAAACAGTGATTAAAAAATAGACCAATTCTACGTTATGATTGATGAAAATTTGTTTTTCTTTTTTTTAGACAAAAAAGTGGGTGAATTTCTTTGTGCAAAAACAAGAAAAATCTTAAGAATTACATTTTTAAAACATTTTAATTACGTTTTTAAAATAGTTTATCGATTTCCTGTCGAAGGTTTTGTTCATTCATACCATGAAGAAGTCCAGTAAACCTGATGAACTTAAAATTTACTCTTTGCAGCCCGCGACTAATTTTCTCCGACCAATGTGGCCCTCGCCGATTTTGAGTTTTTCAGGTCTGCATTACTCAGGGTATTGTCAATTAAAATCATTGTATTCATTTTGGGCAAAAAAACAAAACTGACACATCGACAACAGTTGCAACAGTAGTAGTATTTGTAGTTATTTCATCAGCAGCCATCAGAACAAATACACGTACTCACACACAGCATAACAGCTAAATTTGCGTTCGTGTGTTCCCTTTACCCACTTCCACTATTTCTGTTTGTTGTCACAGACAGAATGACAACTCGCAAATTATATTAAGGATTAGACGACGGTTGTCTATCTGGGTGGCAGCCTTTCACTCTTGTCCGTCTGTCTAATTCCATATGTAATCCCATTTTTTAAAGTTCTTTACTTTTTTCTTCATATCTTTTAGGTCAGATAATAAACACCTCCTCTATCTTTTTGTTTAGTCATCTTGGCACACATCGTCTTCCTAGACAAATACAACGCAAAAATAGATATTTTACTTGCTCTAAACCGAAGAAAAGTTTAGCAAAGAGAAGCCTGCCACTGATCGAACCACGTCTCTCCCCTCTCTTTCGAAGCGAGAGCCAATTGCCATTTCGAGAATAGCAAACAGTTAATAATCGATATGAATTCGTGCTGATCAATTGTGATAAACAACCCTTTGCCAATCGGTTCCACGAATTAGTTGTCCGCTCTAATCTCGGGAAAATCTAATTCATACAGATAAGTGAGAAAACTATTCCCATTTTGTAAAGAAGAAACCCAAATAATCCAAAGTAATCATGACTTAAACTTAAAAACAAATATTTAAAGACGTCTTTCGTCTTATCTACTTATATAATACGCCATGTGAGTGGAATATTTTCTGTCTGTAACATTGGCAAAGGAAAGTAACTATTCGGCAAAGTAGGACAACCTAACCGTCAAAAATGAATCGCATCATAAGGACTGATTTGATCGACCACCGCTAAAGATGCTAACATTGTTTTTATTTTCGTACTAAGCTGGCACGGCAATGACTGTTTGAGTTTTATTAAAAAACGATTATTTTATTTTATTTTTTATTAAAGTATTGTAAACCATTTAAAATAATCGTTTTGTACTAAAACTCAAACAGTCATTGTCGTGCCAGCTTAGTACGAAAGTAAAAAATATTAGCTTCTATAGTATAGTAGTGATCGGCCAAATCAGTCCTTATGATCCGATCTATTTTTGACGGTTAAGTCGTCCTACTTTACCAACTATTCAATGTGTTGGATATTTAGGCGGCCGTGTGCGTCACGGGTGTTGAAAGTTAAACAGGATATCAACAACAACAAAGTTATACCGGAAACAGACACACCGGAGGTTGAGGGGTCATAAACAGTATATTTTCCTGACTGCAGATGGAAGATCAGCGTGGGCGTTCAAACCCGATAAAACCGACAGAGAGACGCCTAGGCTGAGGGAAGACACAAGACCAGTTCCCCGGTTGGGAACAGTCTGTCGGTTCTCATTGTCTCTCTCACACTCTTCATTCTCCGCCACGACACAATGTATCTTATGAAATAAAAATATAGCCTTATATTTTTATAAACAAGTCTTCCCTTTTCTCCAAGTTCAGGATTTTCCACCCGCGGACCAAGATGGCTATACAACAAATGCTAATTACAGAGTAGTCTCCCTTACTCTTTTTGCAAACAAAAGCAGGGCAACATAATGTTCTTGATATTCTCAATTCTGCAAAATTATTTAAATATTTCAGTCATTTTTTTACAGCAAGGGTAAACTAGTTCTTTAATTTGTTTATTAATTGGTTATGTGGTAAATTGTATTGATTGATTTGTGTTAAAAAGCTACGTCTCAAATGTAAGTGGAAAATACCTGACCACCTATTACTTGCTAGTTTTTGATGTTTTAAAATTGTTTTCTTTTTCACTTATTTATTTGTAAAAATAATTTTCTTCTATTTGGACCCCCAGCTCAAGATCCTGGATTTGGACCCCCCTGTCAAAATCCTGGATCCACCACTGAATTGGTTGATATCTACTTAGCTAAGTACAACATGTCGAGGGTAAATGTAGGGGTAGGAGGATTAGGCTACGCCAATCTTTCAAGTGATGAGGGCTTGCCTGCCGAGAAAATCATCATTCAGAATCTTTGCTTCTACCTGGGCTTGAACACCGACCTCAGGCAACTGGTGGGACATACGTAACTATTTTACCAACCAGGCAAGCCCAATTGATGTGTCAATTCATATGTGCTTATCGCAGATTTTAAAAGTGCTCTCACTATGTCTCCGTGTGGCTTTGCGTTTAACGTGTATGCCGTTCACTAGGCGCAAACTGATATTAAAATAGATTAATAAGCCGAGTCTGACAAACGAGCATAGTACTGGATCACTCAATGAGGATCGAACTCAGTACACTAGCAATGGTCTGCAAGAGTATTTTACATAACCACGGATGCAAAACAGTCTTTTTAGGCATTTAATAAAAAATGTCTCAAAATAAAACCGACGTTTTTTGCAAGCCATACATAATCAGTGTAGAATCAATCATTTTAATTGATTTCCCACCAGACACCTTCACGAAACCCAACCTAGATTTAAATGAGCGAAAGAAGTTTTTGAACATTTGTTGTCCGCCTTTTAACTCCTCGAAAACTTTGCCAATCGGCCACGTCGGATGCTGTCGTGCTGCTGCTCTGGTTTGGGCCAGTCCAAGAGGAATTTTTTCAACCTGCTCTTTCATGATGGCTCCCAGATTATCGGCGGGATTACGGTCAATTGAATGTCCTGGTCACCTGCCAAATCCATCGTTTCGAAAAGAAATTCAAGCCTTTTCTCGCCTAAAATACATATTAGATACAGGTCTGGTTAGTCACTCAATAGAAACCGTCATATGACCAACGTATTTTGGCAGCATGCCACCATCAATTAAAAGATTGGAAAAAAGGACTGCTCCATGAATAAGTTATTTCTCTCACCTTTTGTTGGGCAGTAATCACTAAAACAATGTCTGAATTTTCAAAAACCAAGCCTGAACGCTTCTAGGGATAAATAAGGGACCAATTTAGCATAAGGCTACAATGTAAATTGCCCCCCCCCCCACACACACACAAAACACCTATGGGGGGTCTAAAAGCAACAACAAAATCCATTGGTGCCTGTACGTATGATAGATACATAGTCAGCCAGCCGGCTAGCTAGCCAGACAGACCAAACTAAAAACTTAAGAAACCTATGCTGACAGTTTTGGAGACAGTTTTGGTGACACTAACACTTTTGGTTGATGGATTCTAATGCTTCTATCATAGAAGGGGGGTGTATATTGATATAGCTTTGCCCCCCCCCCCATGATAGAATGTTCTACTTCTGTTTAGAAGATTTATGGTGGTGTTTCATTTCTACAGTTTATAGGCTCCTCCTTTCTGACATTGTCATTGTGAAGAATGTATTTCAGTTACAGCACATCCGTCATTCTACGACCGTTAATAAACAGGTGCGGATCGGAAATAAAGAATAAGCTTAGAGAGACTGGCATCCCTTTTGCATCGGGAAGAATATCAAGATAATATTACTACTAATACTACTAATGTATGTAAACAAAACGCATCGGATTTTGGTGGGGCCGTGCGTTCGGGGAAATGGTGCTTCAGTCGCCTCCATGCCTCCACCTTCTTGCAATTAGCGAGATCGGACAGGAAGTTCAACTGATCAAATCTGCCCTGCCGATCTGAATGTCTTTTTTTTTCAAAACAGGAATACTGTGTTTCAGTGCAGTTATCCCAAAATATTATTCATTCGCCTACTACTGACCAGTAGCTTTGATGTCTCACATGTGCACTTTAGACGTGGAACACAAGAAAACTATAACACAACTCAGTTGATAGAATGACAGCTCTTAAAATAAGAATGAATTGAAATTAACGACATTTATGACACTCTAACCAATAATCTCCGGTTTCGGAGTCTTTTCTCGCTTTATAAGAACACAAGGAAACTATAACACAACCAAGTTGATAGGATGACAGCTCTTTGAAAAAGGAATAAAAAAACGAATTTAACGGCCAGGAAGGGGCAAAAACATATATATCCGGATGTTGTTTGTCAATTAAGGGTCTAGGGAGTGCCTAATCTGTCACTGTTCATAGTGACTCCTTGATCCCCGGCCTCTCTATAAGGTTCCAACTTTCAAACACCCTCGCCATCGGTGAGAAGGCCAGATCCGGGGAGGGGGGTAAATGCCCCATTTGCAGCCCTTTCCCCAGGCGGCTCGCGGCCTTTCCTGAAAGCCAAGTTACATAAAACCAGCAGATACCTGAGATTGGTTACTTGCAATCGATGTCAATAACAGTTCTGTGTTGTAGTCATTTGCCTCAGCCAACAAAGTAGGAACACTTAAATGTATTCACTCGTCTATTCATGTCCACATAATATTTCCAAAAGTTCTCAATGAATTTCAATGACATTTTCTAGAAGGGCGGGCCATGGGCTAAGGAAGAAGTGATTACATTTGGGGGCGTATCCAGGAACCTCTTTCGATTGAGAAATATTTTTGTAATACATTTATGTATTCACAGATGTTTGTCCACGCAATATCTCCATAAGTTCTCAATGAATTTCAATGACATTTTCTGGAATGGTTGGCCATGGAAGAAGTGATTAGATTTGAGGCGGTTCCAGAATTCTTTTACATTTACCTCCACTGCATCGTAGCTAAATATGAACAGATTTTCATTCAGTTTTTATTAAAAATGACGTCGGGGAAAGGTATGGGTTCCCTGAGTGCTTTCTACTTTACGTAATAGAATTAGCAACTATGACACAGAGATGAATAACATGTTGGTTTTATTTTTAAAATCAAGCCTGAACGTCAGACCATAGATGCGTTAGTTCGATCACATTATAAAAAACTGTAAAGAGACATTAAAAGCCTTTTAAAGCACTTTAGTGTCTTTAAAAGCCTCCTTCCTTTAAAGGACATTCTTTTCAAAGCTCCCGCCTTTGAAGCCCCCTTTCTTTAAAAGCACCTTCCATTAAAAAAACAACTTTACTTAAGATTTTGTTTTGGTATGTCAGTCAGTCAAACAATGTACTAGATCTAGCTTATGAATTATAGGAGCTAAATGGGACAGGAAATGTATTAGATCTAGCTCCCAAAGAGCTAAAGCAGTAAATTTTGTTTCGTTATTTCAGTCAGTCAATGATTTATAGGAGCTAAATGGGCCCAAAATGAACTAGATCTAGCTCCAAAAGTGCTAAAGCAGCAAATTTTGTTTCGGTATGTCAGTCAGTCAGTCAATGACTTATAGGAGCTAAATGGGACAGAAAATGTACTAGATCTGGCCCCCAAAGAGCTAAAGCAGCAAATTTTGTTTCGGTATGTCTGCGCGTTAGTCAGTGACGGTCATAGGTACTAGAGATGCTTTCGCATCTAAAAATAGTAGAAATTCACCCCAAATAAAAAGAAAATCTGCTGAATAACCGTGGGAGAAAGAGTATCTTAGGGGGTTATACAACCAAGCTACTAGGGTTACGTAAATTATTATCCTTGCCGCTAGCGCTTTAAGTCTTATTTGCACATACAAAAACAAATGTAGGTCGCCAGCAAGAAAAACACTGTTGTGTTAGGGCTCAGCGCACCATCGACTCTGAAAGACGTCAAAGCTGACCTTGATGAGATGTTTTGATAAGATATCTGTGTAAAAAGAAAAGAAGGCAGCTAAGCATAACGTGTTTAATAAAGGGTTCCCAACAATAACTAGTGATTTTTGTGACTTGCAAGAAACCATGCAAGAGTAATCATGTATTAATGCTAAACCTGTACTACTACTACTACTACTACTACTACTACTACTACTACTGTAGTAGTAGTAGTAGTAGTAGTAGTAGTACAGGTTTAGCATTAATACATGATTACTCTTGCATGTACTTAACCCATTGTCAATACTACTAGTATTATTATTATTATTATTGTAGTAGTAGTAGTAGTAGTAGTAGTAGTAGTAGTAGTAGTAGTAGTAGTAGTAGTAGTAGTAGTAGTGCGGATAAGGGCAAGGAGAATGGACTCGGCGAACCGAGTTCAAACTCTGGCTGAGTTTGTGTTTACTTTGCACTAATGCCCTTGGGAAATGCATGAACAATAATTAAATCGGTCCCTTATTTTGTGTCCGGCAGCTAAGCCTAAAAATCTACTATCATACATAATATCATACAATTCAGCAAATGTCCGTCTGTCTGTCGGTCCGTGATCGCAAAACTCAAGAACGGCCAGAGCTATGAATACCAAATTGTTTGTGCTTATTAATGGGATTCCGGAGCAAGCTTTAAGCGAATTAATCGTTAAAAATTCCCTTTAAGGAAAGATTTGGGTGGAGGATTCAGCTTGCAATAGAATCTCTTGCTAAATTGGTCACTTATTTTGTGCCCAGTATTGGTGTTTACCTAATAATTTACTATCTTACTATATTTCACCAAATGTCATAAGAAGCGCTGATAGGTGATCGGTTAGCAGCGCTGAAAATGAACTCGCGACTCAGACTGTCACTAATGACCTTGGGAAAGTCATGAATCCGTCGCCATCTCTCAGCTATGGGTAAAATAGCGTATGGTGGAGTGAGTGACACCGTTTCGAGTTTTTATCCCTTTAGGACTATTTCATAAACTTCGAAGAACTTTTGATATGTGAAGCCTGATCAAAAACGGCTGTATAATTAGAATATTGCCTAATCTTTTAGAAGGAATTCTGAAGTATATTGGTGGATAAATGCAGAAGTGTAAAGAAGAACATTCAATTGAGTGAAATAGAAACAAAAAAACTATTTAAAATGGACGGAAAATGCAAAGAAGAGAGAGGCAAATCTGAGGGGAGGGTAGCGGAACTATTGGGCCACAAATGGAGTGGACACCGAAAAGTAGTTTTTTTACTGACATTTTTATTGACAAATCTCACCAAATGTTGGAAGACAAGCCCCCAAATCCAACCAAATCTCTAGTTATGCATCTGTTCAGTTTCCCGGAAGAAGTAATTTTAACGGCTACTAGAAGAAAGGTACTCA
>VCCN01004864.1:1015263-1028174 GCA_006491835.1 Architeuthis dux
AGTAGAATCATGGGGGAGGTGCACGGTAGCCCCTGCTGGCCCACGACTATAACTTTTATTTTTCAATTAAGGTTGTCAAAATCGCGGGAGAAATCTTTTTAACCTAATCCTATCCCTAAGCCTAAACCCTAACCCTAACCCTAACTAATTTGTGGGTTCAAAATCAAGCCAGAAATCTTTTTTCACTGCATGTGTCGACATATAAAGGTAACTTTTATTTTTCAATTCATGGGGTCAAAAACGAGTGAGAAATCTTATTACCCTAACCCTAACGTTAACCCTAAATCCTAATCCTAACCCTAACCCTCACTAATTTATGGGGTCAAAATTGAGGCAGAATTTTTTTTTACTTTATGGGTCGACATATAAAAGTAACATTTATTTATCAATATACGGGGTCAAAATCGAGGGAAAAATCATTTTAATCTAACCCTAACCCAAACCATAAACCCTAACCATAACCCTATGCCTAACTAATTTATCTGGTCAAAATCGAGGGAGAAATCTTTGTTCACTTTATGGATTTTATCTTTGGATTTACGGGGTTAAAATCGAGGGAGAAATCCTTTTAACCTAACCCTAAACCCTAACCCTAACGTTAACAAATTTATGGCATTAAAATCGATTGAGAAATCTTATTACCCTAACCCTAAACCTAAATCCTAACCCTAAACCTAACCCTAACTAACCCTAACTCATGGGTTCAACATCGAGGCAGAAATCTTTTTTCACTTCATGACCCTAACGTTAACTAATTTATGGCGTTAAAATCGAGGCAGAAATCGTTTTTCACTTTAGGGGTCGAGATATATAGCTAACTTTTATTTTTCAATTTACGGGGTCAAAATCGAGGGAGAAATCTTTTTTGCCTAACCCCAACCCTAACCCTAACTAATTCATGTGTTCAAAATCGACGCAGAATTCTTTTTCACTGTATGGGTCGACATACAAAGGTAACCTTTATTTTTCTATTTACGGGGTCAAAATCGAGGGAGAAATCTTTTTAACCTAACCCTAACCCTAAATCCTAAATCCTAACCCTAAATTTAACATTAATCCTAATTAATTCATGGGTTCAAAATCGAGGCAGAAATCTTTTTCATTTCATGGGACGACATATAAAGGTAACTTTTCTTTTTCAATTCATGGATCTTTTTACCCTAACCCTAACCCTAACCCTAACCCTAACCCTGACTAATTTATGGGTTCAAAACCGAGTCAGAAATCTTTTTTCACTTCATGGGGTCAAAACCGAGTCAGAAATCTTTTTCACTTCATGGGGTCAAAATCGAGGGAGAAATCTTTTTTCACTCTATGGGTCGACATATAAAGGTAACTTTTATTTTTCAATTCATGGGGTCAAAATCGAGTCAGAAATCTTTTTGTTTTCACCTTTAGGGGTCGACATCGAAAGGGAAACTTTATTTAAAAAAGCGAACAACTCTCACCCACACATTGACCATAGTCTATATCTCACTAGACTCAAATATAGATGTCTTCGTCAGTTGTCAGCTGCAATTACTTGGAACCCACTACTACGCTGCATAGGTGGAACTCTTATGCACTTGTCCATGCCGAACCAACCGACCTATGGTAGAACTCTCACCAACCCGTCCACGCTGACCCGACGTACTAATGAACCCCCACTAACTTTGTCTGCGCTGATCTAGGCTTGAACTTACCGAGAACTTTTATCAAGTCTTTGTAGCAACAGCCCCTTAAAAGATCAATACATCTTTTCTTTTGTTGTTCTTTTGAATCTGTCTACATCTCCTTTTTCCACCAACTACATCACTACTCTTACATATACCGTCAAATCCTGACCAATGTATATATATAATGTATGTGTGTGTGTGTGTGTGTGTGTGTGTAAGTGTGTGTAAGTGTAAAAAGTAATGAGGTGATACCTCTCATACTTTACTTATCTATTATCCACTTCACTGGTGTACCTGAATTATTTATTATTTTACCTATCTGCATGATTTACATAGGGTTAACACATATTGCTTACTTGGCATGAGTTTCAAAAGATAACAGGGGAAATAACATAAGTCTGAAAGATATACAAGTGAGCAAAACATATTGAGCTACATTGAAAACGAGGTAAAACGAAAAACAAAACAAAATCTAAAGATAGGTTAAAAGAAAGAGAGTAAGAAAGGTCTGGTTAGTCATTCCATAGAAACCGTCACGTGACCAACGTCTTTTGGCAGCGTGCCCGTGTTGAGAATGACCAATTCAAAAAAATGGAAAAAGCGATGATCAATGAATAAGTTACTTCTCTCGCCTTTTGTTGGGTAGTGATCACTAAAACGTCCGAATTAAAAACAAAACAAAACAAGCGTAAACACTGCCGGACACAAACTAAGGGATTGATGCCCCCTTCAACTTATTTTGGGTAAATTTTGAAAAAGAAAAAAAAAGTTTTTCCTGGACATAATAAAGAGTAAATGTTTAAATTTGCAGTCCTCTGGGTGCGGCCTGTACGTACGACACATACATGACCAGCCAAACCGCCAGAATTAATTACAAATAGAAGAAACATATGTTGCCTGTTTTGGTGACAGTCTTGGTTGACGGTTTCTAAGAGAAATACGTTTTTATAGGAGGAAATGTCAGTCGAAAGGAAAACGTTACATGAAAAGATGAATGTGTTATGCGCAAAAAGTCAAACGAAACGTTACATGAGAGGTGAATGTGTTATGCGCAAAAAGTCAAACGAAACGTTACATGAAAGGTGAATGTGTTATGCGCAAAAAGTCAAACGAAACGTCACGTGAAAAGGTGAATGTGTTATGTGCAAAATGTCAAACGAAATGTTACAAGAAAGGTGAATGTGTTATGTGCAAAAAGTCAAACGGAACATTACGTGAAGGGTGAATGTGTTATACGCAAAAGGTCAAACGAAACGTTACATGAAAAGATGAATGTGTTAGCGCAAAAAGTCAAACGAAACGTTACATGAAAGGTGAATGTGTCATGTGAAAAAAGTCAAACGGAACATTACATGAAAGGTGAATGTGTTATGTGCAAAAAGAAAACAGAAAGGCAAAATAGTAGACAGTTCTGGTTAGTCACCCAATAGAAACTGTCACGTAACCAACATCTTTTGGCATGGATGGGGGTGATCAATTAAGAAATTGGAAAAATGCATGATCACTGAATAAGTTACTTCTCCCGCCTTTTGTTGGGCAGTGGTCACTAAAATCGTCTGAATTTTCAAAAAACGAGCATGAATGCTGCCGGACAGCAAAGCCACCTCTAAAGACCGGGGGGGGGTTAAAATACAAGCAAATAACGTTTTTCCTAGTCCTAATAAGGAGTAAAATGTTTAAATTTTCAGCCCTCTAGCTCCATTCGTGTGACCTGTACGCGTGATACATACATATCCAGCCAGTCAGCCGGACCAACTTGAAAACTGAAGAAACCTACTTTGACAGCTTCTAATATGTATGTACGAATATATATATGCGCTTAAATAAATGAATGCACCCATGTATAAACATATATATAGAGACTCAATAGAAACCGTCATGTTACCAACATCTTTAGGCAGCATGCCGTGTTGGGGGTGATCAATTAAAGGGGTGACGAATGAATACGTTACTTCTCTCACCTTTATTCAAATTTTCAAAAAACAAACGGGCACAAACTAGGGATCAATTTAGCATAAACTTACATTGTAAATTGAATCCCCCCACTAAAAACCTATTTAGGCGGGGAATTTAAATAAAAAGTTTTTCTAGATATAATAAGGAGTAAATGTTGAAATTTTCAGCCCTCTAGCTCCATTGGTGTGGCCTGTACGCGTGATATATATATACATAGCCAGCCAACAAGTCAGCCAGCCAGCCGGACCGACTTGAAAACTGAAGAAACCTACGTTGACAGTTTTAATGACAGTTTTGGTTGACGGTTTCTAATAGAAAGAAAAATAAGAAAAGCATAAAAATGAGAAAGAGAAAAGAGAGAAAAGATTGCGAAAGAAGAGAAAATGAGAAAATTCAAAGAAACAATTAGAAATGTAAAGGAAGAAATGAAAAATAAGAGAAGGAAAAGAGAGGAAAAAGAAGGAAAAAGAAATTAAAGCAAAATAGTAGAATGAAAAGAAAGAAAGAACGACAAGCTAAGAAAATCGAAAAGAAGAAAGAAAAAAGACAAAATAAGAAAACTTAAAGAAAGAAAAAAGAAAAGCAAAAGAAAGAATGAGTAAATGAATGAAAAGTGAAAAAGTAGAAAGAAACATATGAAAAATGAAATAACAGCAAAAGAAAGGAAGAAGAAAAGAAAGAAAGAAGAAAGAAAGGTGTCAGATTAGAAACAAAGACGAAAAAGTAAAAGAAATAAAAGCAAGAGAAAAAAGAAATAATTGTAAAATCATGTACATCTGGAAGGAAAAAGGGAGCCATCAGAAAGCATGATAATTACTTGATTTGAAACTCATGCTGGAAGGAAGGTAAGGAATGTAAAACAGGCGTTTAAACGCATACACAGACATCCTCAAATTCGGAAAGACACATATGCCCACACTAGAACAACGAGAATAAGGGAGAGAAAGAGAGAACGCAGTGTTGGCATAATTAAATTTACACGATCAGAAAACGAAAAACAGAAGGGTCGAAAGAAAAAAATCTGAACAGTAAATTGAAAACCAGGCTTATAACAGAAACGGGAAACACACACACATACACAGAGAAACAGCTCTGCTCTAAAACAATCTGAGAGTAGAGGAGAGAATATTTAACTCGGGTTGACAAATTAGCCATTTTTCGCTAGATCAGGCTGATTTTTTTCTCAAATTTAGCCGATAAAAATCCACGATAGCCGAAAATCTGGCCTTTTAAAACAATAATTAGTAAGTTTAATAAAAGTACAATTGTATTAATAATTTGTTCTGGAGTCTTAGTGTATAGTTATTTAATTTGATAAGTGAGCTTCAAATAAGTATATGTAACATGTCTAGCTATAAAGTTAGCTAGAAATGGGAAAATCTAGCCTATTTTAGCCATTCTAAAGACAGTTTTAGCTATGAATAACTAACCATACTTGGCAATACTGATTTAACTGCGAGGGAAACGCTGGCAGGAATATTTAAAAATAAAAGGAATATTTAAAAATATTAAAAATAATAGAAAGAGACAACCAATGATTGCGTTGGTAAGAGAGAAGTTGGGTTTATTGAGAGAGCAGTGCACACACTGGGAAATGGCCACGTGACATGCCGACTGGCCAATCGGAAAAGAGTGCGCTGGATTCTGTGCGCACCAACGGGATTGTGGAAGTAGCATTTACAATGTGTTTCATGAAGGCTTAGAGCAGTGTTTCTCAAACTTTGTGCCGTAGCATAAGCTGCAACTATCGCCCAAGTGCGACGAGTAAATATTTCCAAATACGCAAACATGTATTTAGAGACTAGAATGAGTCCAGTACGGGTATTGTGTTTGTCCAGCTTCCGCCACAGAATTCTCAATCTAATAGTTTTATCACCAGAATTTGTGAGACCTGAATGTTTTTAGCGACAGATGAAAGGAAAAGTCCCATACACTAATTATGGCCTAATATATACCGATGGACATGGGCGTCCGCTGCCACTTTTCCAGGGGTTGGCACAAGACAAATTTCCAGGGGTGGAGGGCATATTCAGAATATATCTTAGTGGCAACCCTCTTACCACCGAACAATAATACAGTCATTTTATATGGGGATGGGATTGGGGTTACATAAAACAATTGTTCTGAACTCCCTTGCCCTCGGTGAGAAGGCCTGATCGGAGGGTGGGGGGCAAATGCCCTGTTTGCCCCCTAGCGGACGCCCATGCCGATGTATATTCATATTTTAACGTAAACAGTTGGTGTGTCACGTAAGTCAAATATGTTTTCTTGGTATGCCGTCACAACAATAAGGGGTTTGGGGGCGGTGTCCACACCTCCCCATACTCTTTTTGTTGGCAATTCCCTTCCCTTATTAGGCCTGCACGCCCACTTTGCGGGCAAATTAGAGGCCAACCTCTATTATGTTGCGCCGATCTTCCGACTGTATAGTGTTCCTTTTTCATATGCCGTTACCCAGTGCAGGAGGGTTGTTGGGTCACCACAGATGATTTTCATCCTGGATGCGTCAAGGGTGAGATAGCCTGACGGAGCTAAACCCTCTTAGGACTGATTTGGAATCAGAGTTGTCCGACTTTTAGACTGGTTGCTAAACATAGCTAGCGAGCCCAGCCTGTCCGATTATTCACCCAGAGCTGATGGAGAAGAGATAGATTCGTGCCTTTCCCAAGAGCATTAGTGCGAAGTGAACATAAATTGTCTCAGCCGGGGTTTCAACTCGGCTCGCCGATTTCAGTAGTGTCCTACTGTCTGCGGAAATCAGCATTTGAAATCCCGGTGTTTTCTAAGTTGATGCCGTAACCATCTCAGCCACAAGAGAGGACCTGAAAGTCAATTTGTTTAATCTTGGGGAAAACAGGTCTGGTTAGTCACTCAATAGAAACCGTCACGTAACCAACATCTGTTGACAGCATGCCGTGTTGGGGGTGATCAATTAAAAAAATGGAAAAAAGTGTGATCAATGAATAAGTTACTTTTCTCGCCTTTTGTTGGGCGGTGATCAGTCAGAAAGACCGAATTTTCAAAAAAAACAAGCGTGAACACTGCCGGACACAAACTATGGGACCAATTTAACATAAACTTACAATGTAAATTGAACCCCCCGCTGAAAACCTATTATGGGGGGATTTAAAAAGAAAAATCGTTTTTTCTAACCATAATATGGAGTAAATGTTTAAATTGTCAGCCCTCTAGCTCCATTGGTGCAACCTGTACGCGTGATACATACATACATAGCCAGCCAGACCAACTCAAAAACTGAAGAAACCTATGTTGAAAGTTCTGGTGACAATTTTGGTTGATGGTTTCTAATAAACCCATAACTGTTAAGTTTTTCTTCATCCATAACTGAAAATGTACGACCCCCCCCCACACACACACACGCTAGCTTATAAATAAAAGAAAAGACTAGGAATTACAAAAACGCATACCTTTGCCAACGCCATTGTCCCTAAAAACTGAATGAAAATCACTCCATGTATAGCTACAATGAACGGGAGGTTGCTGTAAAAGCAATTCTTCCTTAGCCCATTGCCCACCCTTCCACAAAATGTCATTGACATTCATAGAGAACCTTTGGAGACATTGTGGGGGCAAACTCGAGTGAATACATAAATGCATGACAAAAAATGAAAGATATTTCTCAAACGAAAATCCGCCCCCAAATTACACCAAGTATTGCTCACTATTTGGCCTACACTTGCAGAAAATCTCATTGAAATTCATTGAGTACTTTTGGAGATATTGTGTGGACAGACATATAGCTAGGATGTAAAGTAAGTAACTGTAAAAAATTCCTAGATCTTCCCCAAAATGTAATCACTTCTCCTATAGCTGATAGGCCACCCTCCACAAATTGTAGTTGAAATTCATTGAGACGTTTTAGAGATACTGTGTGGATATATAGCTACGATGCAAGAGAAGTAACTGTAAAAGATTCCATGATCTGCCCCCAAATGTAATCACTTCTGCCTTAGTCCATGGGCCACACACCTATAAGTTGTCATTGAAATTCATTGAGAACTGTTGGGGATACTGTGTGGACAGGCAGACACGGGTGTAAACATACACCTCTTCGAATTTGGTTGGCAGAAGTGAATAATGCATGAGGAATAAGGAGAAGTGGGAATGCTTGGTTTATTTAAAGTTTGGTTGCGAGCGTTTGGCTTTCATTTCACAGTCATCTATTGGCTGAATGTGTGGGGGGTAGAGAGGGGGAGCGGAATAGAGCTGAGAGAGAGGGTGCGTAAGAGAGAACGAGAGAGAGAGAGAGAGGGCGTGCGTGAGAAAGAGAGCGGAAGAGAACCAGAGAAAGAGAGAGCGGAAGAAAGCGAGCGCAAGAGAGTAAACGTGAGAGAGAGAGAGGGGGTTGAGCGAGATAGAGAGAGAGGGGGTGAGCGAGAGCAAGAGAGAGAGAGAGAGAGAATGAAGAACAGACAGGGTGGTAGGAATGATTAAGAAACAAACGGAACGGTGCGGGGGCGGGACGGGGAGCGGGGATGGGGTGCAGCATTCTATGAATTATGCAATGAAAAGACATTGCTGAGGGCTAACACAGCAAATTCCTTCATTTACAACAGTAAACTCTGTAAGAATCTGCACATCTTTATTACATAGGCACATAATAAGGAAATCAAATCACATACAGGTTTTGATTCATAAGTATGTGCATAAAGGCGCCGATTACTGTGTATACACGTATACAGTGCCGGATCAACGCTTAGGCTGAGTAGGCTTAAGCGTAGGTGCCTGGAAAGGAGGGGGCCGAGAGCAGAAATGGTTTGAGTGTACACAAATGAGTGTACACGTGAGTATTTTAGATGATATTATACGTAGTGCGTTATGTTTGTTGTACGTATTTGACGTCTCTTTATTCTATTCAGCAAAGGGTGGTGTGACAAGGTCAGGGCGTGCCTTTCTAAAGCTCAGCCTAAAGGCCCGGATAGTAGATAACCGTCGCTGTTTGTGTATAGGGCGAGTTCTTAGGACTAAAATCTTTTTCGTAAGGGTAAAAGAAATGGATATGAGCAACTATTAACTTTGGACATTGAAAAGTACTCGGGCAATTACGCCGAGTCAATGATATTGATATAAACTATATAGAAATTAGTAATGAAAAGCTGTGCAGTGCCTTCAGCAGATGAAGCTTACGCAAGGCTAACTTACTGTACAACTTCCTTTCAGTATTTTATATCTAAGTTATTAGTACAAACTAGCTTATATAATATGGTAGCACGGTAACTTAGGTATGCAGGTATGTAAATATACTTTATGGAGTAGGGCACCCTTGCCTTGCACAATTCTATGTCACCGTAGGGCAAGGTGTAGCCCCTTTTAGCCTCCCTCTGACACCCCAGAGGGTTCCAACACAGGCCAATGGCGAAACAGGCACTATCACCACTGATTGATTCCCAACGGCTCCAGAGACGGAAGAGGGCAATGCGCTATATCCTGGGGGGGGGGGGCATAATTATTAATTAATATTATAGTCCAAATGAAATGTTGCACCCCTTCACACCTGCGTCCTGGGGCGACTAACCCTCTCGCCTCTTGCTCGGCCTCGCCTCTGATGTCTGATATCTCATAACATATGTACCACTGGGGATGGACCTGCGATCATAGTGTGTGGCTCACTCCCTGCAAGTTGGGATCCACCATAAACAAATCCACGCCATAAGCATTTCATCATTTCAGCACAGTATCGAGAGACAAATATTAAAACCGTTTCGATATTTTCATACTAAATTTTATGGGCAACATATTAGAAACCGTCAACCAAAACTGTCAACATCAACATAGGTTTCTTCAGTTTTTAAGTTGGTCTGGCTGGCTATGTATGAATCACACGTACAGGCTGAAAATTTAAACATTTGCCCATTATTATGTCTAGAAAAAAAAAACGTTGTTTTGTTTTTTTGAAAATCGTCCCCCTAAATAGGTTTTTATTGTGGGTGGGTGCAATATAAATCTATGCTAAATTGGTCCCTTAGTTTGTGTCCGGCAGCATTCAAGCAGCATTCAAGCAGCATTCATGCTTGTTTTTTTGAAAATTCAGACTTTTTTTTATTGATCACTGCCCAACAAAATGCGAGAGAAGTAACTTATTCATTGATCACCCCTTTTTTCTAATTTCTTAATTGATCACCCCCAACACGGTGTGCAGCCATGACGGTTTCTATTGAGTGACTAACCAGACCGGTCATATTTATTTTTAAACCGATGTACTTTGCACCAGCAGCTGTTTTGCAAGTACTGACCTGTACCATAAATATTAAACAAATCATAGTCCTATTCTGCCAGCAATGTTTCTAGTACTTCCTCACACCTTACGATCTGTGTTTCCTGATTACCAATGCACAACATACAGATTGAGTGCTGAAACTCGAGCAAACATTTTTTAGATTTAGAAAAATCAATGCTTAATCTTTTCTCAACCAACGGAGATATTAAGTTTGTTGTTGGCTGCAGTTGCTAACAAGCTCATCTCATAGACCATTACCACTGAAGTGAGTTGAATCCTTAGTGGGTGTCCTTGTACTGTACTATTTAGTAAATATCAAGCTGTAGTGAATTCTATCCTCACTGGGTGCCTAACAATCGTGACCTTGTACCAGACTAAGCTAAGCTTCAGTTTTGTCTCTATAGACAATGGAACGTGTCGCCCCCAGAGGAAAGCAGAGAACGTTTGACAGGAGCTGCCGGAATAACGTCAAATTGGGTGTCAAACCAGCTTGAGGGGCCTCCACCCCTGGTTTTGTGTTCACAGTTGTCCTTCTCTTGTTGCTTCCCAAGGCTAGATAGCCCAATTTGCCATGCTGGCGGGAGAACAGATGGATTCATGCCTTTCCCTAATACTTTGAACATAACAAGTTTACTTTGAAAGGGTGTGGGTGGAGGAGATGTTCTGAGAATGGAATCGTAACACAAAGACAGCGAAGAGAGAGAGAGAGAGGGGGAAAGGGAGAAAGAAGCAGGGTAGCGGTACGCAAAAAAGTAGGGAGTGAAACAAAGATATCTAATAAAGAAGAACGGCTGAAATCGGCTGTCGAGAGAATAAGAAAGATGAGAAAATAAAATGATGTGGAATTGAAGTGTCTAAGAGTGAAATATTTTGCTAAATGCCGGGAATGGTCACTTCAGGCAACACCCATGAGTTTTTTGTTTTCAGATACTAGGATGCTTTAGATTTCCACCCCAGGGTATACGGTTTGTAAAGCAACGGGTATTTTATTAGTAAATATATATTTGTTCATGAATCGATTTTTTTTTATCGAAGGAGTGAACGAGAACAAGAAAGGCCAAGTGCTTTAAAAGAGGGTGGGAAGAAAGGGAGAGTGATGTTTATTAGAGAGTAACAAGAGAACAAGAAACATCAAGTGAATTAAAGGGAGGGGTAGGGGGAGAATAATGTTCATTAGGAAGTAACAAGACAACTAGACCCGTAAGGCAAAAGAAGGGGAGGGTAATGTTGATTAGGGGGTAACAACGCAAGGCGGGGCGAGTTAGCGGCAGTAAGTGGCAGAGAAGCAAAAAGTCTGCAAAATCAGCAGCTGATGCCAACACACAGTGATTGCGTGTGTGCAGGTGCATCAGACTCTTAAACTGTCTGTCCCTATCTCTGTCTGTCTCTCCCACGCTCTCTCTTTAACTCTCTCTCTCTTTAACTCTCTCTCTATATATATATAAATATATATGTACACACACGCGCGTGCGCACACACACACACACACACACACACACACACACTAACCAAAGGCCAGTACAATCAAAAACAATAAATATTCACGTCTCGAAATGAATGTCTTCTCTCACTTCCAAAAGATGCGCTGAAGAAGACAGAAGTCGAAACTGCAGTCCGCAAAACGCAAAAAAATAAATGAAAGAATAAAAATAATGAATTCTTCCATAAGTAAGAGATAGAGGGGGGAGAGAGAATGGGAGAGAGAGGGGGCAACAGTCCTGGGGGATCTGCCAGTTGTATACACTCGTCAACTGGTACCCGTACGTAGTTTCGGTGATCAATATGAATAGCGTGACGTTTTCCATGAGCTATAGGACCTTAGACGATATATATTTATACTATCTCGTATCTCCACTCACAAACCCCCATTTAAAAACATATCTTTGGGAGTGATTTTCGAAAACTTACTATCTAAAAACCTGCCATGGGGTCACAATGGTACACACAGAACATGCTATAAGACTAGCATAGTACCCGTCAAAATTGACGGGATTATTTCTGTTATGTATTAATAAATTATACAGTTATATATTTTAATATAAGTGTTTTTATTTATCTATTAGGATGCAATTAAGTTACGAATGCCGGGTTGAGTTTTTTTGTTGTCAAAATTCTGAAAACACCAAATGGCTCTTAATTATGAAAATGTATTTTTCTTATGTAAATGTTGGTACTTTCAGTCAATAGGATTTCCATTCTGGAATTTTATCAGTTTTGAGATAAATAAAAATTGTATTTATGTAATCATTTGTTTTAATCGTTAAGGTTATTGTCTCTTGTGTCCATATTTAGATATTCTAATAGACATCTTCTTTTATGGGAGCATTTTGCAACTAATTCATTGTTTTATTTAATGATCATTTGGGAAGCAAGTTTTATATTAAGTTTTTCTCCTAAGCACAGATAGCACCTCTGCATAGCACTATTCATCCCTTTTGATAATCGGTGTGTTGTTATTATCTTTTAGTTTCCATACTTCGTTGTTAAATGATATTTTATGATTTCCAAATCTTATCGTAAATTTAGATTGATAAGCTCCGATATAATATTTTGTATCATTCGGACTCTCCTTGGTGTGGACTAAGAGGGTAGGAAGAGATAGGAGTAGGACAGACAAAAAGTAATGTAGTTTGATAAGAGTGTATGGAGAGTGAGGACAGGAAGGAAATATAGTTTAAACATAAGGTAGGGAGGGAGGAGAAACGGGTCAAGTAGTTTAACAGGGATGGGAAGGAAAAAGGGGAAACAAGCTTTGTAGTTTAATAAGAGGGTAGGAAGGGAGCGGGAGCGGAGACATTTAGGTGGTTTATGTACCCATATACACCAGGGCAGATGGCTACATAATCTTGTAATAGTGGCTAAGAAACGTATATACATAATACGCACAAGTGTGGACATGAACATACGCATGTGTACATGCAGGACGGTAAATGATGTACAGACACATAGACACACACGCAAACACATACACATATGTATATATGGTTTGTTAGGTATTAAATCGATAAACAGATGTTAATCGGATACAACAACATATTGGAGCAGTTATATTAATTGCTACC
>VCCN01004864.1:1069304-1080045 GCA_006491835.1 Architeuthis dux
GTAATCTATTTGGACGGCAGAGAGTCAAACGGGGCGAGAGACAGAGAGACTCCGAGATGAGCTTCATCCACGCAGATCAAACTTTCTCTCCTTTCAACTCCGTTTTACTAGCACCAGCAACGAGTCTTGTTTTGAAATAAGAGGTTCCCGGAGGACACAGTATAAAACAAGAGTTGTGATAGTTTTTAGATGCTGTATTTGTATTTTTATTGCAATTGGCGTGAAGAAAACAAATACGGCGTACAACGTTTCGTCCACAGTACTCTTTTTTTGTTCCTGACTGAATTCTTTCGACGAACACGACGCAACTCTCACGGGACACATTCAGTTGCGGATTAACCATTGGGCCGAGTAGGCTTAAACCTAGGGAACTGGAGGGGAAGAGGCCCGGAGATTAACAAAGAATGGTTCTATTGAGTGTATACACGAGTATTTTGGATGATATTTCAGTACTGTTGTAATATATTTTTTTCCTATCTGGAATTATTACAAATATGTTGTTTTTTTAGCCTCCGAGCATATAAACATTTAGAAGTAACGATTTAGGACATCGTACTGTAGTACATTAGACATAGTACAAAGACTTATTTAAGGTGACAACGTTACTTTATTCTATTCAACGAAGGACGGGGGGGCAGGGTCAGGAGATCCTTATTAAAGTTCAGCCTAGAGGCCCAGGTGGTAGATAATTCGTCACTGGACACATCCCCCTGCGACCTCTTGGCCAGAAACTGTGTAGTACCTCCTGATTTCCGAATCACCAACAGCACGACTCCACATTAAGTACCACCCACAAAAACGCCATATATTTCGATTAAAGAAGGCAACATTGTTCGATACAGAGCACTACACTGCGCTGGCATTGGGAATGAAATGAAAACTGGATTTCTTTTCTTTGAGTACTTTCCCAGATCTACATACTTATCCCCACCGATTAAAAATAGGTGGTCCTTAAAATGAAACGAATTCTCCTTAGGGTTCACTGAGAGGTTTTTGTCGCACGTGGTACATAATGGACAGTAGGAATTCACATGTAGACTTTTTTCAGATCTACATACTTATCTCTACCAATCAAAAAAAGTGAAATAAATATAATTCTTCTTAGGTTTAACCGAGTGAGTTCTGTTGTGCACGTGATACAGTAATGCACGTAGTAATTAACATGGAGATAACCCTAACTCATTACCCAAAATGCCTGACCCTGTTTGCTTATTTATTTAATGAAAAAAGAGTTTAACATCGATTATTATATACTGATTAACTCTGACTGGAGCCGTGATCTTGGTTGTTATAGTCATAACGTTTCGGCCGTTGTACCCTCCGGTCTTCTTCGGGTGTCTGTCGTAGTCGGTATGTTCTGGGAATTCCGAACCGAACCCTTTATTCAATCCGGCGAGGGAGGGGGTAGATTATTCTCATCTCACTGTCTTTACCAGAGGATAAGTCTTATCTATTAATTCCGTTGGGAATTAGCATGTCACTCGTTGAGCAGATTCCTTGTAAGTGTGATAAATCCTCATCCCAGACATTCAGAACAAAATTAACATAGATATTTTCTATAGTTTTAAGAAGCGTCATTAACATCCAACTAGTTCTTCGGACGATTGTACGCCTTCTTGTTGTTTCGGTCGATCCGTTCTTCGGCCTTCTTCTGAAATTTAAAAAAAAAACTTCTGTTTAACCCATCACATTCGGATATTACACCTGAAGAAGGCCGAAGAATGGATCGGCCGAAATGTCGTTAACAATACAAACAAGGAGTTCAATCTTCCGAAGAACTATTTGAAAATTAACATAGATTAGTTGATTATTCATTCCCTCTATTAAGTAATACTCGTGTTTTTAAACGAAAGAAAACTGCTGGAGTTTTAGAAATTGACTTCTTTATTTGACTTATCATCTTTCTGACATGTTATTCGATAACTTTCATTAACTGTGGATGACGGGAATTTCCGTCATTGCAAACAGAAATTCATCTCAGGATTTCGTTTCACTGATTGCCCCGAAAATCACATTTAGAAAAACCGGCATCTGATCTGCTAATGGGTTGATTCATGCTTATCCCAGATTTTATAAGCACAACATCTGCTTTGAGCTCAAATACAAAAAGGCGCTTTGTTCCGATTTCAAATAACATTTTCTGCTTTTATGGCCCTCGTGATGACTACCATTAAGGCCTTTACACTTACACACATATGGCTTCCATCTGTCGTTACAGCAAATGAATTAAGTTAGCTTTTTAACTTCCCCGACGTGGACAAGTAATTATGGTGAAGGGAAAGGGGAGGAGGCGTTGCCATGTCAAACCGTATTCACTTCATCTTTCACACAATCCATCAGTTGTCAGAAACAAAATCAGTTAAATTGTCCAAACTTCTCGGATGAATCATTAGCTAGTGCCCGTTACGCTGGCTACGGCATCAGCCGTCCCTGTCGGCCTTTCCATATCTCCAGTTTCTCTAGCCTCGTCCTGCGATATGTGACGTTACCCAACTTCGGTGACCCCATGAGAACCGGTGTATCCAACGTGATTTGGCCGTAAGCCTAAATGAATCAATGTTAATATTAATTTTTGAATTTTTTTAAAACCAGTTTTTCTTTCATTTAATTTCTGTTTTTTTTTTGTTTTGTTATTGCAACGCTAAGGTTAATTCGCGTTCTACGACCGTTAAGTGGGCAGCTTGAATCGGAAATAAATATGCAGCCACTAACGACATTTGAACTGGCATCCTTTATGCTTGAAAACCCGTCTAACACAGATAATGCCTCACCAATTTGGCCCCGGAGACCAAGTTCAAATTCAGTCGTATAGCTATATTTTTCATTACCCGAACCCGATTTCCCCCACGCCATATTGTTGGTTTACACAGTAGTAATAATGGATGTAATAGTCTTAAGAGGCTTTGTCATTATTAAATTTTCTTTGTTGTTGCTTTTTTTTCTCTAAGTAAGCAGCACGGGGGTACTTCTTTATTTCCGATCCGTATTGCTCATTTAACGGTAGTAATTTTAAACTAAGCTACACCAAGAACGTGAATATTAGTATTAAAAAAGAAAAGAAATAGGTCTCACCATGGAGTAATGGTTATCAAGACCACCACTACTACTGTAGTATGGTCATCCACACACATGGACATGTGCTATACAAAGCTTAGTAAATAAATATCGAATTTCAAGTACTGTATATTTGATATTTTTATGGCAATATCTAAACGAGGTAAATTATACTTCATAATATATTTCTTTATGTTGCTGGTCAGAAAGATTTATAGTTGATGGTAGCTCTTTATTTCTTTGTTTCGAAAGGAAGCCAACCGGACGTGTGAAGTGTTTGAAATAACTTTCCCTTTCCCCGGACACTTAATTATTGAAGAACCCGACTTCCCTGTGAACTTTTGACTTTGGCTTAAATAGATAGACAGATAAGCAGAACACCCAAACCTTAATGGGTCTTGATTTCCCAAGGGCCCTGTGCCACTATCCCTGGTATTCCTTGAAAATGTTTGATGTCTTGGTGGTGGAAAAGGAAGAACGAACGAACCTCTAACTAGAGAGGGTTTGTCAACTTTGGAGCCGGTAACCGTCCGTCCTTATTTACAAATCAGTCGCTTATTTGTCTTTGTCAACAAATGACCCCACACTAGGGACCCAGAGCTATTTTCTGTTTTCTTAAGGCCCGACTAGACTTGACCTCAACGTCGGTTTATCTAGCTGACCTGGCTTGTGGTCTTATCACTCGGACCGGGGGTGGGGTAATTTACGATAATATCATGCTACGTAGGGCAGTGTTTTCTATTCAGTAAATATTTTCTGCGCTTGCATCCTTCCTGGGAAATATTTTAGTGTTGTAAAGCTGTGGTCCCCAACCATGGGGCTGCAGACCGCTATCGGGCTGCAAAGCTTGTGTGATATTTCTTTGTAAAATAAAAGCATCTTAAATTTGAATTCCTTAGATACACTCAATTTCGTTACTAAAAGGGTTTATCGGCCTCTTCTAAGTGACTTATAGCTGACCTATCATCTATATTCCGGACGTGATTATCGCAACCCCACCCCTGCGTCGGTTCGTAAAAATATTGTCAATATTAAACCAGTCCGCGGTGCCAAAGAGGTTGGTCACCCCTCTTGTAAAGTAGTTCTGGTTTTGATTTTTAAAGAACCGCGAATGTTTTTTTTTGTTGTTTTTTTTTACTTTAATGTTGTTCAATAAAGAAAATATTCCTTGAATTGCGAAGAGTTTGGCAATGATAGGAGATTCAACATCAAAGAAGACAATGTCTTAACAAGAAATCTATGGTAATTACAAAGCAAACAAGAATTTTGTCAAAAGATGTGAAACGTACCAGCTAATGCAGGAAGTACCAAATTTGGCAGCCCTGAACTGGTCTTGACCCCCATGTCGTTTTGTCTACCTGTCATGGCTTGACGCCAAATAGCCTGATGTGGTCTTATCGGTCAAACCCGAGTAGGGAAGAAAAGTCTAATTTACGGTAGTATACGGCTTCTTAGGGCAGTTTTTGTAATCACAACTCAGGCTTTTAATCTACGACAGTGCGTAAACAGTACGGATCGGAAGTAAACAATAAGTGAGTTTGAGCAGATTTTTCCGATTTCGGACTTTGTGTCCCTTTTTAGCCCTGAGGTCCGATTAAAAGTTTTTAGAATCGGACATGTCCGATTTTAAGGCCCCACTCAGCGTTGCCAACTGAGATATTTTATATCTAAATTTAGATATTTTTTGTTGTTTTTAGATATCGCATATCAGTTCTAGCCATTTTAGCTATTTATTTTCATTATTCTAATAATAATCTAGCTACTTTTAGCCACTATTAGCCATTTGTTGTTATACTAATCTAGCAACTTTTAGCTATTTCTAGCCATCAATTCTTTTCTGTCCGAATTTGACAGATTTCGAGCAGGGATGAACGTTTTTGGGAACACTTGTCCATTTTTGAGAAAACTGATCTGGCAACCCTGATTTTGGGTCTCAGACTTCTGATCTGCGCCGTTTACTCGCTGCTGTAGATTTGCGGTAGTCAAAAATTAATAATACTGATTTACAATACTACATCAAATAAATAATAAAATAATTGTTTCTTAGGGCAGTGTTTTCTATTCGGTAAATACTTTTTACTACACGTATGTACAACAGTGCGGAGGCATAGTCAGTTGGATCTGAATGTTGGTAATGATGCGATTCCGGTCTAGGTGCAGAGTTCTCAGTTATTCCATAAATAATTCCTTAAAAAAGGAAGGATGCACCTTAGCAGTTTCAATAATCTATTTATTTAAATCAACTGTAAGATAAGTATGGCAAGTGTCTCATGTTGCTCTTTTTTAAGTTAATAAATAAAATAAAAGGTGATCCGATGGATTTGAAATGAAACATGATGAAAAAATGCAACCAGAAATAAACCAAAAGATAACACCAATCAATTTCTATTGTTATTGTAGCTCTCTATAATACACACATAAACATGCATACAAAACATACATAAATATTTTCTAAACATGTATATGTACGTATACATTTGGGCCCATTCAACACTCATATCTTAGCTTGTTAATGCGTTTCAAATAAGTTATATACACAATTTCTATCTGTATATATGACACACGCACATACACACACATAAGCGGGGCTTAGTCTGGCACAATATTACAACGGATTATACGTTCAGTGCTGACAATAACCCTTGACCCTTGCTAATTCCTACCAATGTGACTACTGCAACGTCTTTCACCACCATCTCTTGAAGCAACAACAACTACTGTTAATACTAATACCAATACAAATAATCTACACTAAACGAAAACAATAATGGTATGACTAATTGTAAAAAAGGCCGGGGATCAGTGATAATACGATTGCTGATTAATAGGAGGTCCGTATCATTTTCGCTATGGCAAATTATTGATAAAGGCTTGAGTCACCAGAACGAAATGTTTGAACTTTGTTTCCTTCTCCTCGGCACTTAATTATTGAAAAACTCGACTCAATTTCCTGTGAACTTTTGACTAAATAAATGGAGAGATAAACGAATCTCCAAACTTAATGGGACTTGAGACGCATCATCAGCAGCAGCAACATCAGCACTACCAACCACACTACTATCGTCCGACTACAAATCACCAAGTGTCCGTCTGTGACGACGTACCTCAGGAACCACGCAACATAAATCCCCATTACATTTTCTGTGTGTACTAATGGGAATCCGAGGCATATTTCAGCAAGTTAATTTTTGACAATTCAATACACACACATGATAATTATAAAGACATTTATTAGTTGAGAACCTATATTTGCCCGGTGCCGGTGAGAGCGACTGCTAAACGAGTGGCTTAAATCGTAAATGTGAATAAAGAAACGAGCACCGGGCGGGGATTGCACCCGCATCCATCTTGGAAGCAACCTTATACGCAGGTTCTGCTCTACCGATTGAGCTAACGAAACTCTCATGGTAGGCAGGATGTGTGAGGAGTCTGTGTTCGCGCTCACCCCGTTCTGATTTCCATCTATATTTATAAAATTAAAAGTCTGGTTCTATTTATCTGTATGTGACCGAACCGGTGTATTGTAGCATTGTACATTTATATACAATGAATTATATGTAATATGTATTTTTAAAAATTAAATAAATAATGAATGCTGCTGCTGATGATGATGATGATGATGATAAGACGAAACAAATAGCGATGATGATGATGATGATGATATACGGCCAGGTAGAACAAGGAAAGCCAGGAACTAATGTGGACCATCAATAACAGAGACAGCTATTAGGATGATGCTGATGATGATCCTCTGTTGCGCTGATGATGATAAATGGCCTCCCCTTTCGTTTGCTGCCGGCCACTACCTGTATCTTTTGTTAAAAGTAGCATTTGTTCGATCGTCTATTATTGATTTCTTTTTCTTTCTCTACCATTCATTCAAGTCCATTCTCTCTCTGTCCACCACTTCCTATCCCTCTCGTCTGCTGTCTCGCTTTCAAAGTACTTAAAACAGAAAACCCACGCCACAGAGAAGGCAGTTAGGTTGCTGCTGGTCGTTACAGGTTGTAAAACCTTGAGTACACTGCAAGGTTAGAGATGGGAGACAGCAGAGTGTTTGAAAATGTTAAGAGAGAGAGGGTGAGTGGATGGGGGGGTGTTGTCCATCGATCGATATCAAAATCGAACAAAATCTCCAGCCTTGTACTTGACACTCATCCCCATGACCTTTCCTTGTTTTCCTTCTTTTTTTTATTTCAATTTGCGCTCTTGAGAAAAGTCAGAACGCCAAAAGACTTGCTTAAGGTATTTGTCTTTTGTGTTTCTTCAGTCATTTTCGAGTCTGTGTGGTAGATTGCTTGATTTAGAAAGCTGAAATTTTTTTAAGCAATAACCCCCCCCCCCGAAATCTATACAACTAAATATCACTGAATACTACAAGTCGTCGCCATTTAATTTATTGTACGGTAAATTAGTCGATAGGACAATTCGTCGCCGCTATAATTTGTTTACGTTTGTGGGTTAGAGCAATTCTCATTGTACAAGTGTGAAGAAAGGTTTGCAAATTTTAAATAGCAAACATTTATTCAGGGAGAATAAACCCTCCAAAAGAGGAAATACAAAGATATGAACCAACGTATGAAAAATGTAATAAAAGTTGGAGACGAATTGTCCTATCTACGAGTTGACCTTACAACCAATTTACCATCGACGAATTGACCGAATGCCGTTTATTTATATCACACCTTTCTTCTAAATAGCAGCACTAATCTCAACTAAATCTTCTAATATGTTGTGTATACTCTAGACATTTTATTTGGCGCTTAACAGAATAGATACAGAAGCTAAACACCATGTATATTAAATATCAAGACGCCTAACAGATGTTCAGTCTTAAGGTAACGAAGGTAAACAAAAATATCAGAGCATCCAGTGAGGAACGACTTCATTCGCAATGCATAACCATTGCACTACAGCTTGGACATATCAACAAGTATTACAAAAAAAATCAGGGACAGTTACTGTTTGAAAAATAACCTAAAAGCTAGCAAAAATAGAAACATAAGTATAACAAAAATCACGCGAAAACTATTGCCATTGCATTTTTCTTTTATTGCACTTATTTATAGAAACTTACGAAGCACAGCTTAGTCTGGCACAAGGCCACAAGTGCGGAACACCCACTGAACACTGATCGAGACTAGCTTGCTAACCATTGTTCCCCGACGAGACCACCTCCATTCTAGTCCCCATAACATCATGTTAGAATAGAATGATTCTTTTTTCGTTTCGCTACACTCCGTCTTGTCATTTAAGCACTCCCATTCCACGTTTCTAAATCACTCAACGATATAGTTAATTAACTTCAGAAATTCCACTCTTTAAATCGGATGTCGGTTGCTTCTTGTTATTTGAGGGTTATGCCAAAGTTAAGAACAAACAGGAAATACATACGTATGCAATTACGAGAGGTTTTTAAAGCCATTTTGACAATTCGCAGGACATGGTTTTTGGTTATTGTTGAAGATAGATTTGACGCATAAAAATAAATTCTCCAGACAGTACGAGGGTGGCGTAGTTATTAGCTGAACTTTGATCTGAAATTTTCACTGTATAATGTTCGATCTGCTTCATTGATATTCGCCACTGGATTAAGTGCATGCCAAGGAAGGAGATTATATTGAAAAGTAGACATTTGTTGTGTATGATAAATGCTATTTTTTTTCAACAATAGGCTACGGACTTATTGATGTACTTATATATTTCGCAAAAGATAAGAATTAGGTTTTATCCTGATGTCAGTGGCAATTACCAGAACTGGCACAAGGGTTTCATGCGCCCTAGGCGGGACTTGGAATTTGCACCTCTGGTTGTATTCTAACGACTATTTTTTAACGTTAGGTGCGCCCCAGGGATCTTTGCGCCTTAGGCGCCCGTTTAGGCCCACCCTGGTAATTACAGGTGTACTAAGAGACATTTTGTGGATATCTAACGTTAAAAAGGAACCTGAATAGTATACTACGTTGATATTAAATGGCTGGATACCTCGTATATGTAGGAGTCTGTTTTCTAAGCTAATACATAAACCATGAGGTTTGGGAATCTTGCCGACGTCGCTAACTCGTGTTCCTTTCTTTTTTCGTGATCAATGAAGACTACCTAGAAGAAAGAAGTCTTTCTCAAATGCAGTGCACGTCTGTGTTACATATCAAACAATAAGTAGGGTTTAATCTGTGCCGGGTGCGTGATTTCGCATGCGTGCACGAGAAAGCAAGTCTCGGGTCGGGGCTGTAACATAATGATGTCGTGCGAGAATCCAATGGCAGAGTAGGTCTAAAAACGAAGCGAACATGTTACACGAAATCATGACCGATACCACTGACGCGCCAATTTAAGGAATGCTCGCATATACTCACACGCACGGACACTAAGAAACGCGTAAATACATTCATAAAGCACACACTCTGATAGATATAAACGAAATATATTTATGAATGAATGCAACGTCACGAACATTTTCTTGAAAAGCGTATGACGATGAAATGACGGGTCGAAAGCCCACGGCATCTCTTGAATCCTTTGTGAATCTATGTCCATATCTGTCTGTCGCAGTCGATTTGAGATATATTAAAGTCTCGTTCTACGGCACTATTTAATGATACACTCGTTCTAACGTCGCCTTTGTTGTTATATTCTCGCAAGACTATGTCGCAACTGCACATGAAGATTTCAGTGCATTATTTTAAAAACTAAAATTATTAAACCCTTAAAATGACTCCGCCCAAAGTAACATGGGGCGTTAGACTGTGAAAAGAGAATACAAAATAATTTTTGTGTGTATTTCTTGGTTTCCCAATATGAATACACTTCGTATAAAATCCACCCGTTATAACAGCAGATTCGTTATAACGGCACTCTTAACTCCCCAAGGGTGTTGTGCCGTGAAACTGTATATTTATGGATACAGAGTCCCGCATATTTTCCGAAAAGCGTGTGACGATGAACTGACAGGCTGAAAGTGCACCCCATCTCTTGAACAATCTGTGAATTTATGTATGTCTTTCACAGTCAATTTCAGATATGTATTTAGCTATTAAAATTTACTATTGATTATGATTATGTATATAAAACTTGTTACATGATTTAATAAGCTTTTTAAATCGTTATTTCTTTTGATTTTTTTCAGGTAAGTGTCAAAAGAAAGGATCCATTCGGTATGGCAAATTATTTTTCTTTCATTATTTCTAATGACTCTATTTCGCATGCGTGTGTACAGGATCTTTAGGTTGGCACACACGCACGCGCGTGCGCAAATATATGGTTGAATGATGCCAAAATGATAGCAATGCAGTAGGAGAACACCTGACAGAAGATAGATAGATGGGATAGAAAGATTTACCGGTAAGACATGGCAGAGGTTAGCATAGTCACGCTCAGCACGGAAGGAGCTGGGAAAGGCCTTTGTCCAGCAGTGGAGCTGAAATGACTGATGATGATATAGGTGTGTGTGTGTGTGATTCTTTTAAAGATGGATCAAACATTAATATTATCTTTATTTTTATTAGACGAATCCTTGTCAACAATTATTAATTTCTGATTAGTAATCTTTTCATCTTCGTGACTTTTAGAAGAGCCTATGTTTGACTCTCTATACATATCTCACTCTTTTTGTAATCCCGTTTTCTATCTTCAAATCTATTCGGTTGTTTGCCTGCTTTTGTCTCTCTCTCTCTCTCTCTCTCTCTCT
>VCCN01004864.1:1086327-1100139 GCA_006491835.1 Architeuthis dux
CAACATCGTTCTCTGTCAATAATTTGGACTTCCTCCCAAAGACATTTTGAAGTTGGTTTTAGTTATCTGCATTTGTTTATCTATATTTTATCTGTATTAATACTTTTGAATCTACTTTAAAATATTAATATTTTGTGCTAAACTATACCCTTTGACTTTCTTTACAATTTCAATATCCTTTGCCTTTTCCAGGAGGAGTAGGCCCCCTCAAAATCGTAGGCCCATACCAACTGGCCTACCTGTCCCCTGCTTTTCTGGACTATGAAAGAAACATTCTGTGGTATAGCAGGAACGTGTACTATCATCTATAATAATTTATTTTTGGCAAAAATAAGCTCTTCATTTTTATCGTTAATAGCTGAATTTAAATGGGAAAATGTAAATTGTATCTAAGAATAAATACAAATTGAGAAAAATAACCAATTTCAAAGATTTTTTCTTCTGGAGTTGCGTGTTTGGTTGTGGTTGTTAAAGTATTCATTTTCTTTGTTATCAGCTTTTTTATTCTAAACTATTTATTCATGTGGTGAGTTCTCTCCTAATTGGGTGACCTACATTTGTGACCTTATACCAGACTAAGATAAGCTTGGTAAATACCTATTCGAAAATTCTTTCTTTCTTTTTCGTCGTTGTCACAATTCTTCTCTTTCTCTCTTTGTTTTCTTCTTCTCTGATCTTACCTTTTTTCTTTTCTTTTCCTCATCACATTCTTCGCTGTTCTAAGCGTTGTTGATTGACGCATAAGCTGATATCATATATTAATTATGGAAGGAGGACAAAAATCCCCCCACCCGATTTTCCACTAGTATCATCATCATAGAATAACAGGCACACTTAAGTGTATCTTTTTATTATGCGCCCCTAATTAAAGGCCTACAGCAGCCGACTCCAACATCTTATGAGAGATGTCAGGTAATTTCTAGCCACTCAACTTAGACATTATAGATATGCAAAGATATCAGACATTCTAGGTATGTTTGCAATGAACGGGGAGGGGGTAGTTATGGTTATGAACGGGAAGGATGATGGGAACTGAAGGGAGCGGCTCAGAGGGGTTGCAGAGCGGCCGGGACGGTGGAAATAAACCACCATCACGGATAGTAAATTTTCAGATCTCACCATGCTTTTATTTGTTTACGTATATGTTTTATATTAAAATAATTGCATACATACATAGGTATTTATATACGTATGTATTTTATAGCTAATAACAAGAGCCTGCTTGGTGAGTTATTTTCCATCTTTGCTAGCGGTTCTTGTTCGATCCCAGGTTAAACCCAAGATTTCGAATGCTGATTTTTAAGTCAAGCCAGACCCAATTTCCCCCATTGACATTGCGCTTCACTCAGGTTAGCTTAGTAAATATCTATAATTAAATACATGAAGATAGATGGAAGCAGTTTCCTTTACGTGAAGACGTGACTAAGTATATATTGTATTATATATATCTCACAAGATTGTGATTATGCCCATCTAAACCTATAAATCTGAGACGCAAGCTAAAGTGGTATGGGCACGTCTCCCGATCAGCAGGACTTGCCAATCCTGCAATGCACATGTGCAGAAAGAGATGGTAGGCCAACATCCCAAAATGGACAGGCATGAAGTTGAGTGATTCACTGAGAGGAATGGAGAAAGCTGGTTGCCAAATCATATGTGGCGCTTCCACGGTCGACAAGACTAAGAGATTAATAGATAGATAGATGTGGTGACAATTTAATGCACAGTCTTTTACAAACGTCTATGAATGTGGTTTATTGATTTAAGTAATGGAGAACAATTCCAGCACTGCATTTTAATAGCGAACCTGATTCTTATGAAATCTGCAACTTGTGATCATTTCGTATTAATCCATTAACAATTCCAGCACTGCATTTTAATAGCGAAACTGATTCTTATGAAATCTGCAACTTGTGATCATTTCACTGCGAATGATGGACATTTCCGTTGCAGTTCTATGGCTAACTCAATAAAATCTCCATTTTATTGTGATTGGTGGCAACTCAGTCCTATCTGTGAGTCGGGGCTTTTATCTTGCAATGGATAACTTATAACAATATGGCTCTTATAACTATTGCACATTCCACAGTTAATGGGTTAATATACGCCAGACCAAATTAATCGAATTTCCTGAGTAAATATCGAAGAACACGACTCTCGGCTGTTCTCTCTTCACTGCAAAACTCTTGTCTTTCTTCGTGATACAAATGGTAGTCGATAAATATTCAAATACGTGACGCTGTCACGGCTGTGTCTCTAGTATTGATATCATGCCGAGTTGCTATCAGTTTCGAATTAATTATTCACTATATTTATGACACATGAAGTCACATCTTCAGGGTTCGTATAACTACTTTGGCAATGCCATATCCAATAAGATATTGCAATCATGTTAATACAATTGTTGGCGCGCTGATCTCGCAAGCTTTTGTACAAGGTAATACAGTTCAGATTTGGTCCCCTGCGCCTTCTGGATTCCCCCCCAAAAGATTTCAGATCGTGGACAAGATTAAGGGGGAACGCGAGGGCGTTGCAGATAGTTTTTTAAAGTGTAACGGACGCTGGGGGGTAAGTGTGTAAGGTCCCTAGGGTTTACTACTTTGAAGGAGACTAAGGCGTCATTGCGCTGGGTAGGCTATTTGTCCGTCAATACTAAATGGCTGGAGACTTTCCGCACAGCGACCACCTATAAAGTAAGAAGTTCTCTTTCTATAGACAGTCTCTGGTTTTTATCATGTTAAGCTCAAGTTGTTTGTCCAAACGTTGGCGCTAATTGAGATCTGTGCTCTGTAAGGTTTCTTTTTGAGTGGCGGGGGGTGCTGTTGAAAGTAGAATATTTGACAGGTGGTCAAGCTGAAAAGGAAGTCGCCAAGTGGTCATCTGAAGTGAGCTTGCCCAGTGTAGACATTCTGATGAACCTAGTGACATTAAGGGGTGGCTTAGATCAGTGCTTCTTAAACTAGTGAATGATTCATCCAAGGAAGAATGAAATTATTTTGGGGTTGAATAAAGGGTGAATGAAGTATGCAGGGTGGATGGCTTAATTTACTCACATATCTGTTTTTGTATACTTGAAAAAGTACTTTTTTATGGTAATTATACACAATATGAGAACATGTTTTCTAAAAATCTAATTCTAAGATTATTGTTTACTAACTTTATGTAAATTAGAAATTTTAATAATTTTTCTGTGTTAATTTTTTTGTCAATCCTAGTTTTCTTTGTAAACGTTTAGTATGTCACAAAATTGAATAAAATAAACTCTTAAGAAATGAGTTAATTCATCTGAAGTGAGGCTCACTGGCCCATTTGCGACCTTTTTGATGAATATAGTGACACCTTAAGAGGTGGCTAAGGTCAAAATTGCTTTTGGTCGTGTAAAATAGTTTCAAATCGTTTAGTGGCCGAGGTCTTACATAAAGTGCCTGCCTCCGTGGCAAATAGTACTTTAGACCCTTAATCGTCCAGAAAGAATTACCCGGCACACAGTTTGAGAACCACTGGTCCAAACACTGATGGCAATTGAGATCTGTGCTCTGTAAGTGCGCTGTTGAACGTTGCATCTTGACAGGTGGTCGAATTGAAAGGAAGTCGACAAGTGGTCATCTGAAGTTAGCTTGCCTAGTGGAGACCTGTTGATCAACCTTTTAGCGACCTTAATTGAGTGACGCCACATCGGGTGCTTGTCCCTCTAAACCTATTTCCCATATTGCAAACGGCCCATTAAGTGGTAATGTGATATGTGGGGGACAGCTGAAGGCATAGCCAGCGTAAGGGCACTACTCAATTTAGTGACCTTAAGAGGTGGCTTAGATCAAGATTGGTTCTGACTGTGTAAAATTGTTTCTAAACGTTTAGCGGTGGAGGTCTTGCATGAAGTGCCTTACCCCCTTGAAGAATAATACATTTTACATCCTTAATTTTTAGAAACTCTCTCCATCGCTATTACATACACTAATATAGGAGGGTTTTGGGTTGTTTTTTCTTTTTTTAGCGGGGTGGCGCGATGGTTAGCAAGTTCGACTCGTTTCAGAAGCAATTACCATTAATTTATACAAGACCATTTTTCGAGTGTTCCCAGATCCCAGAATGGTGATGATGTATTTTAGGCGGGGTCATCGAAGATTGGGGTGATGGGAGAAAGCGCGCTGCTACTATAACGGCTCGCTGCAAAACAAACGCTTGGAGCTATTTTCGCCATTCGCTTCTTTTTCGTAAATGCGAAAAGTGTCGTAACGCTGACTTTCGGAAAGCTGGGGATTACCTGTAATGTGGCCTGCCTCGTGGCTGAAAAGTGGTCAGGTTCGAACCCAGTTATAAAGCCAGGATTTCGAATGCTGATTGTCTAAGATATTTTATTTTCATAGAAGTAGCGACACAGAATTCACCCGCTTTTCTAAACTGTTTCTCACTTCCATTCTCTTCCATCTCGTATTCCTCGTGTGTTTTTCTAAACTGTTGGAGAACCTCGCTAGTGCAAGAAGAACGTATCCAGTAGCCTCGAAGGCTGCATACGGATTTCTCTGTTTCTATATTCTACAACTTCTAATAATAAGCAGCGCATCTTTCCCCAGTGATGATAATAATACCGATTCCCCGGTCAATGTCGAACAATCTCAGGTTGTTATTGCTTGTTTCTAGAGCGCTTATCTCAGCCTCTGCTTGCCGGTGAATCCACTCGTACTTGCTTGAGTACAGAGGATTGTAAAGCAAGAGGGAATATGTGAGTGTGAGTTCAAGTGATTGTCACGTCTTCACTCAACAATGCAGCTAGGCACTAAGAGGGTTTGATGAAACTGACCCATTTACGTTCCTTTTCTGTTGAGAACATTCAAGTGATCCTTGGAAATTTCAGCGTCAAGTACGTACACCGACTGACTGATAAGGAAAGTGATTTCTATGGTAATGGGCCTCACCGATTCAGCGAATGTTGATTTGGGGGAGGAGGGGGCACCAATATTTCAGAACGTCTCAAAACTACCCCGCTCTTTATAGCCATTTACTTTTACTATAGCTAGCAAACTAGATTGATAAATAGATACGGTAGCCTATTCATGTTGATGATGATGATAGTGGAACGCCTAGTAAGTCATTTCTAAAGTCTTGCAAAATAGGGCAACAGTCTAAGGCGTCAGCGCTCCATCCGACTTTTAACGTAACGTTAATATCTGATTAATACGCTTTATAGTTATACTGTTTGTTTGCCTTTTGTATGACTTTTTGGAGCCTTTGAATGCTCTGCTTAACTACCATATTTACATCTGTAAGACCAAGGATTACCATTACTTCCAGGTTACGACGTGAAAAGTAGCATTAATCTCTCTCTTTCTCTATCTATCTATATGAAGTATTCAGTGAATGGATAATTTAAATCCGACAGAATTAAATGTCTTTCACGCACACACATATAAGATTCTTAGTATTTTTTTTAAATTACAAATAAATTTAAAGAGTTAAGAGTTAAAGAATTTTAAGAGCACAATTCGAAGTTGTAGCAGACCTCCACAGTCAGCTCACTTCTGCTCTGTGCTTAATGTTGCAGACAGTCGTATTGTCCTGTTAAACGAGCTGCCTAAATGTAAATAAAGAAACGAGCTCCGTACGGCGATCGAAACCGCGTCCACCTTGCAACCAACCGTATATGCAGTTTCTGAGCTAACGAAACTCTCATGGGAGGCAGGAGCTTTTAGCCGTACACTTTGCCGGTCTCTCTATTCTCATCTTTACGATTTAGGCCGCTCGTTTAAGAGTCGCACACACCGACGCCGTGCAAATCTAGGTTCTCAACTAATTAAATGTCTTTATAATTATCATATTCTGTCGGATATAAAATTCTCCATTATTTGATTTCGTGTGTGTGTGTGTGTGTGTGTGTGTGACGTATACTGGATACGTCTCTATTATGGCCTTATGCAAGATTAACGGGTAAATATACACTAATAATAGTCTTTACAGATACATATACTTGGATATCCACTGTCAGCCAACAGGAAATAGTGTAATAGTGTAATTCTTAGAAGCCTCTCATAGGGATACGATATTCATTTCATCCTCTATTTATACGGCTTCCATCCAGGCTTGGTTCAGTTGAAGTAGGACATATTTTATGACGAATAGAGCAGCGTCTTCTCATCGTTGTAGCACAAAAGTCATTTATTCAATTATACAAGAAATTGAAATGACGCAGTTAAAATATGGCTAGTGTGTGCAAAATAACAATTAACGGAAGCTTCAAGAATTTCTCGTATTTGTTAATCAGTCCTTCTGGACTTGATATTCTGATTAGATAATCCCCATGAAAGATTAACGGGTATATTTGAATTACTAGGTGATGATTTTTTAAAGAAAATAAACTACTGAAATCGTTTCAGTGGAAGAGTCCATTGTTGGGTAGGAGATACTTTTAACAGCAATTTTTTAAGTACATGAGGTAAAATTCAAGAAATTACAAACATATATTCAGTTTCTTTATTTTAAAAGTGCAATACACTGTCCTTACATACACTACCCATTGATCTATGGGAAACCGTAAAAGTTGAACGAAGAATCTGTTGTCTGTTCTTTATTCACTCATGTATCAATATAGGATTGCGTTGTAAGCACGCACACACACAAATACGAGAGCGCATCAATAAGTTTACAGCCTGACACATCTGAATTTTCATCTGAAATCTTCACTGTATGTTGTTCGATCGGTGTGAATATTCAATACTGAGTCAAGTGAATTGACAAAGAAGGAGATTATGTTGAAAGTAAATATCAATTGTGTAATGTAAATGCTTTTATTCATCGTTAGCATACGGACTTATTGATACATGTGTGTGTATAATGTATACATACACGCACGCATATATGTATGCATATAAATAATAATATTAAAATATAATATTGATTTAATGTAACTAATCAAGCTTTAATCTGGACTCTTCTTAACAACACAAACGCCTTCCATGATTCAAGCGTTTGTGTGTTGTATCCCCCCGAACATCCCTTGAGATAAAACAAAGAAAGGGTCATAAAACGATCTATCATTTAAGTCTATGCTTGGAGAGACTGAGAAAATTCCGGTGAACGGATGAGTCAACTTGAGTAATCGAGGACAACCAATGGTTGAAAAGCTGATTGTATGTATTTGCACATGATAGTCAATGCCGGGTTAACTATGTAGCAAACATGGCATTTGCTACGGGTCGCACACTAAATTCTTGCAAGCTATCAATTCCAATTCAGTGAGTCTGCACTTGCTCTATTATATTAGTACTATACAGCCTTCAACTTTTATGAACTACTATGTGCTTGAGGTTAGCCATTTTAGCCAAATATTACCTTTCATTGGAATTATTGTTTTAACCCATTAATTAATGGAAGTGTGGTATCTATTTGATACATGTGAAAATAAATACGAAGATATCTGAAACTGAAGTTATAGCCGCTGCACAATGATAAACACGAAAACAAGTTAGTCCTATCACTGATATATAAGACATATTTGTCATATTATGCAGCTGTATAGCGAAATAAAAACGATACTTACTTTACTATGCAAGTAAAATAATTAATGTAGGGCCCCTTTATAACATATGCTACAAGCCCCCGCACCAGCTTAATCAGGCCCTGTTGCTACTGCTATAAATACATGGGAAATAATCAAAGTCCGGCCCTTCTTTTGGTGTCGGGTTAAGACGAAAAAATAGATAAGATTTATTGGTGCCGATTATCATAACTAGAAGATAAGTGCGGCGATATTTTTAGATCGAATTTCAGATAAACCGATTAGGTCTGTTGCCTTCTTATTTAGATTGAGGTTAATACTGGAACATTTTTAGGATAACTGTGTGCGTCTTTCTTCTTTTCTGTCGAAGACATCTCGTGGATTCTTCAGTGTTGCCAATTTAGATGTGTTTGGTTGTGGCTAGATATCAGAAATTGCTATTCAGATGATTTCTAATAAAATAAATAATGTTTTAATAACGTAAATATTAGCGATTAAAGTCGCATTTTGGCAGGATTGGTCTCCTTTCGCATCTTCGCAAGGTCAGCTTATGCATCTGAATATCTCACGGTTTGCGACAAAGGTCAGCTTATGCATCTGAATATCTCACGGTTTGCGACAAATGTCAGCTTATGCATCTGAATATCTCACGGTTTGCGACAAAGGTCAGCTTATGCATCTGAATATCTCACGGTTTTAGGGTTTATAACTCGTTTACACTCTTCCATCTTTTGCTCGGACAATCGAATCTCTTCTTCCGGTCCTTGATGTTGTTAACACAACGTATCTGCCGATCCATTCTTCAGCCCTGGTCACGAAAAGAGGCACACCCCACGTTCCCTTCTTTTTAAAATGTTACACCTGACCAGGGATGTTGACAACATCAAGGTTGGGGTGAAGTAATTCGATCAAGATCAGATATTGATGTCCCAAAGCGAAAGATGATTTAACGAAATCATGCTTATAATTGTGGCCATACATAAAAAAAATCTCAAGTTAAGCAACGTCGAGCCTGATCTATACTAAGATGGGTGACCGCTTTGGTACAGAATGCACTGTAAGCACATTACAAATCGATGTGTCACATTCTCCCTCGTGATGAGGTAGTTAAATAATTACTATAACATCTCTTAACAAAACAACTTTCTACGTGATTTGCTTCAAATACAGCCGATTCTTAGTCATAGGCAAATTTGTCATAATTGAACTTATGTATGTCTTGGTTGAGTACGTATATTTGTACCTATGAGCCTATATATATATATATATATATATATATATACACGCACACCCTGCCTCATAGATACAAATATATATGTGTGAGTGTATATTCATATATATATCTGCGCGTACGTCTTTGCATGAGTATGAACACACACACACACACACACACACATATGTATTAAGAGGCGGGGATAATCGAATTTAGCCTCATTTCCTTATGTTTATGACTATTCGTTAGCGTTAGTTATTGGTTATATGAAACATTTGAGCACTCACTCGTATAATTCAAGTACTTTAGTACATGTTTACGTATGTGCCTGCGTGGGTCTGAAGTTGGGCGATTCTTTCTTTCTGTCCGTCTGTCAAACTCCAAGACAAAGTCGGGAGTTGACCTTACTTTCCTACCCTAACAAGAACAACAATCCTCACCGAAATCCCCGTCCACCTACCGTGATTTGAACTCACGACCTAGTGATTGCTAGGCTGGGTCTTGCTAAATTGCCAAGTCTTAGATATTAAGGAAAATGTATCATATTAAATATATAATACAATACAAAAGTTGCAGTAATCATCTTCAGTCGGAATAGAAGTTGGAGTGGGAGTGGAGTTTGACCCTGCAGCAGTCGGTCTTGTTATATTTTATTTTTTCTTCGTTCTTTTATTTATTTATTTCTTAAGTAAGTCGTTCCCTTTACGCTGGCTACGTACCCGTTTGGGCTCCATATATCACATTACTATTTAATCGGCCCGTTTGCGATTTAGGAAATGGGCTTGGGGCGACAAGCACCCAAAGTGACGTCACTGAATTCATGTCAACGACATTTGGGCGAAATGAATACAAACTACCCCAGCCGGAGTTTGAACTCCGTCCATTTTCCGTCCTGTTATCCGTTCGGCCACCCCGCACCCCCTTTCCTTTTTCTCCCCCCCCCGTAAATTGATTAATAGAGGAAAGAAAGAGGAGGTAAAGCTGAATGAGAAATTGAAGTTAATCAGTTAATTGAAAACACAGCTCTGATGTTTGTTAATTAGAAAAGCTTGGCCGCTTTAATATTTACGCTTTGGCGATTTGGCCATTGACATTTCAAACTAGAAAGGGAAAATGAAGCCGAAATAAGAAGCTATAACCCTCGCCGCCCCCAGGTTATGAATCGTCTACTAATCCAATGTCAGGTCTCACGAATTAGCTTCTGGTCAGAAGCGTATGAATTAGGCTCTTGCATAAGAAATGTTTTTTCAATAGTAAGATGAACGATGATATACAAAACAGAAAAGGGTGAATATTTAACCAAAATATGACCCATTTAAAACTATAACCCTTTTCCAGCGATCCTCTAATGATAATATGCAGTAAAAGCAGGATTAATGGCTTCCCTATTAATGGACCTTTTATTACGGATATGAAGTTCAAAATGCTTGAAAAGATGATAATCTCGAGTAGAAATCTCAAGTGAATTCGGAGGATGCTGCTACAATATCCATATTCTCAAAGCTGGGAGGTCATACACTGCCATGGAGCATTTCATTCAGTTCAGTTCATTTTCCGAGACCCCATCCCAAATAACCTTCTATATCTGTCAGTTTTACGCGAAGTGTCTAGGATGCCCTAATACACATCTTGCTAACGGATACACACAAATAAATCGAGTTAAACCAGAGATGCTCACAGACACAGTTCAACGCTATAGTGGGTTTGAGGTATTTCGTAAAAGTGGACTGGTGTAAAGCAAACTTATTCCTACGTATTGATATTTACTAAACTTAGCTTAGTACAGCACACGGCCAAATGGGTTTGACATTGGGATAGGAAGACTGTGTTGCGCCAGTCTTTCAAGTAGGGACGGACTGTCTGCCTGCCTTGAAGAATTCTTGCCTTTTACCTGAGCTTGAAGACCAACCTTTGGCACCGGCGAGAAATACGCAGAAACGTAACACACCCAACAAACTTATCGAATATACGTCTTTCTGCATACTGTATACGTAAATAAGTCTGTGGTCATAAGTAAGTATATATATGTGTGTGTGTGTTGTGCGATGGTGGTGACTGTGGTTAACAGGAAGAGAGATTTTAGAAACATAATGATTTTAACACATGATGAGGCCTAGGAGTGTTAATGAGGCAAAGTGAGACGAAAGAGAGTCGCAGTTGATTTATACAACAACGACCACAGGTTCGCCCCCAACCATCATCTCCCCACCCACCACCAAAATATCAAGTAATATAAGTAAAATACTGCTTACACTCGTGCTGTTTTGCTCGTTTTGTTAGCCTCCATTATATATAGAAGTTAATCTCCGTGAAAATATTCACGGATATATTTGAATTTCTACGAGATGTTTTTTTAGAAAATAAACTACTAACCTCTTTTCAGTGGAAGTGTTCATTATTTCAACTGGTGGGTAGGAGATATCTTTATCAACAAAATTGTTACCTTTAAACGGAAGAGTCAATTTTTAGGGACAGAGAAACAGAAGAAAAAAATCAGAATGTTTATTACATAAGGAAAGTCCTTGGCCTGACACGTAGTTTTTAGCTGAAATTTGATCTGAAATTCTCACTGTATAATCCTAAAACATTTTAAGGTTTTTCTTCATCTCCCGAGATGAGTTTGTTTCCACATTTCTTTGCAAAACCATGATATCTATTATTTCGAGTAGTTATTATACAGAAAGAGTCGTGTCTTCCCGAGTGATTTAGTCTGTGATGCAGGGCTAGTTCGAATATTGTACTTACACAGTGGATTAACAGCTTAATGGTTCGAGCTTCCAACCGAGATACAGTTCGTTAAAACCTCTAATCGCTAAGTAAATTAAATTCATACATCTCCCTCTGAAATCCTTGTAAAATCTGTCATATTCATAACTGCAGTTCATATTTGGCGTTTGTCTATCTCAGTCTGTTCTTATTTATCTATCCCAGTCTGTTCAAATCTATCTATCGATCTGTCTATCTACATGGTGTGTGTCTTCTACTATAGATACTCAAAACACGCACCTGTTGGAATTTTCCCCGATGACATTATTGTTCAATCAAAGCGAGGCCGTCGGAATTGTGTTTACTTGCTCGCAAAGGACCCTTGACCCACACAGTCACATTACTGTTACCAGACTATACACAATAAAAACGCTTTCAAAAGAAAAGTGGGATTAGAGAGCCCTTTTTGAGGGTTCAATGCATTATCCCCACCCCCACCACCGTGGGGAAAAAAGGGACACCCAAGCATGCTTGTACATAAGGGAAACTGTTGCAATGCCTCAACATTGTTGTTTTGCTTATTAAACGATTACTATGAATTGCTTGTGGATAGTGGACCGGACTTTTAGAGAAAGAATGTTGATTAAATGAACAGGTTGGTAAGAAACTGTGACGGGTTCCGAAAAGAAAATAAAGTACGCAGAGGCTTTTCTGTGTGAAGACTCATACGGATTGCCCTGATTTTGCGCTGGTTTGATTTACGCTGATTTACAATAATGCCGGTTTGAAATGTTTCCAATATTTTTCTTCTTTTGGGAAAGTCAGTATTTTATGAAATAAGTTACTATTTATTTGATATATTAAAATAATTTAATATTTTATTAGTAATATCCTTATATAATGGATTTATCTTTTTACACTGATTTCTTTTACGCTGAAACGTTCAGGACCCTTCTGGTACGAAATGGATTTCTCAAAGAGAAAAATATTACATAAATGTAATCGGCAAGCCGTGTTCAAATGCCAAACGAGGCTGTTGACATTCACTTTGCAGTAATGCCCTTGGGAAAGGCATGGATCCATCAGCAGGGCAGACTCAAATCTAGCCTTGGGAGGCAACCAGTCTAGGATAAAGGCAACTCTGAATTCAAAACCAGCTCACCAGAAAAATTATCCACTACCTTCTCGGAAATGGGCAAGGCCTTGGTTTAGCAGTAGACCTGGAATGGCTGCGTATATATATGTGTGTGTGTGTGTGTGTGTGTGTGTACTGACCTCATTCATGTTCCTTTCTTCTTAACTGGGTCGAATAAACCGACGCTATGGCAGGGTTCATGTTGGGAGCAACTCTGCACGACTCACGGGTAGGGGAGAAGAACCCACTCGTTCTTCTTTTATTTATTCTAACAATTGATAAAAATTCTGGTCGCACAAAGGACCCTACATTTAGGCATCATCTCCAAACCCTGAAGCACCAGGTTTATTTCTCTCTTCCCCTACTTATCTCCCTTATTTACATTTCTATTGTTTTCCTCTGGGAGGTAAAAAGGGGGGGGTTAAAATAAGTAGAAAAAGATAAGGTACTGTTGTTCCTCCTTTGACAAGACTTGGTTAATAAGGTACTGTTGTTCCTCCTTTGACAAGACTTCCTTGGTTAATGGCACGGAGAATAGACTCGGCGAGCCCAGTTCAAATTCCAGCTGTGACAGTTCGTGTTTAATTCGCACTAAGCTATGGATACAATAGCACAGGGTGAAGTGAGTGACGCTACTTCGGGTGCTTGTCGCCTCTAAGTCTATTTCACATTTCGCTAACGGGCCGGGTATGTATTAATATGGCATGTGGTGTCCCAAGCGGGGGACAGCTGAAGATGCAGCCAGTGTAAGGGCATTACTTTCATTTATTTCCATTGTTTACCACTGGAAGGTAAAAAAGGCAGGGGGTGTCAAGATAAGGAGAAAAAGATTAGCTGCTGCTCCTTTCTAAGTCTTCCTTTCTAAATGGGAGACGAAAACCTGTTGGACGCCTGTCCAGCTCGTTTACTGGACAACTTTAAAGGGTCTGCCCCTTAAAGGTGGTCGGGGTGCGTAATGGGCGGATGTCATCTTTTGCCGAAATAGATTTGGTAAATAAGGATTTCACGGTCAGAGAGTGAAAGAAAAGTAGACTGCGAAAAGGTCATTTATCATCAATATCATCATCTTCCTTTTCTACTCAACCATCCCCCGTACCTAATTGAGAAGAGTTTGTCTATCTGTCGTCTACATATGGCCAAACGGTTTGATGTAGAGCTACCAAAATTGGTATGAATATTTATTGGACCATTGGGAAGGTTTTAACAAAAATCAACAAACATTCTAGGAGTGTATAATAATATATATATATATTGTCAAATCGACAT
>VCCN01004864.1:1147926-1158190 GCA_006491835.1 Architeuthis dux
TGCAAGAAAAACCACATTTTTGCAATCAACATAAAGCATGCGTTTTGAATGCTACATTTTTTGAAAGTCTGTTTCTAATAGAATTCAATTGTTAAATTAAAAATAAACAAGTTTTTTGTTTCTATCCTTCTAAAATCTTGTTCATAATTGAAATAAATTGCTTTTTTTTCATTTAACAATTTAATTCTATTAATAAAACATTTTCAAGAAATTTAGCAGCCAGAACCACAAAACATGACTAAATGCATGCCTTGTTATGTTGATTGTAAAAAGCATTAGTTCTTCTTCTGTAATGTTCCTGTTTTTAAGTAAAATGTCTTCTTTCAAATAATCATGACAGATACTATATCTAATATTGAAAAAAGTTCTCAACGGCAACTAATAACACTGTGTGTCATGCTTGATCACATACTTATGTGATCAAACATGAAACACAGTGTTGTATATTTATATTACTCAAGATCTGAACACGTATTATAATATATCATCATCGTTTGTGCTACTTTGTGCCGCCACAATTTCACCTCGTGCTGTCCTAAGCTAATTTTAGTAAATATCAATTTGCTGAAAATTGTTCGGTTTGTTTCGAATTTCATGCTGATTTTCATGGTCGGCAAGATCTTCTGACTTGAAAGATTGGCGCAACACAATATTCCTACATATGTCCCTACCCCCTGTCACCACAATTTGACCTCGTGCTGAGCTGAGCTAAATTTAGTAAATACCAATTTGCCGGACAGTGGCCAGACGAGGTTTCGAATTGCATGGCGGTAACCCTAACATTTTGGAGAGGGGAGATTGTTGGGAATTACAGTTCAGAGTTTAAACTAGGCAGAAACCAAGTAAATATCGTTATGCCCTGGCGTGTCTTCGCAGAATAGAATGATTGGCTTATCTCTTATCGCTCTTACCGCGCCTACGCCTGATCGTTACTAGCCTATTATGCATCTTCCATTGTGGACCAAACGCAGCAGCTGCGCCCCCGAACAGCAGGAAAGAGCAAAAGGATCCACATATAAACCCCCTTGCATATACACATATCTCTCTATCTATCTGTGTATATATCACAGCACACACAATAACACGCATATATATGTACATATGCGTATACATAAGATTGAGAAAAAAAACAACAATCTATAAGACATTATTTATAAGTGTGTGCGCACGCACGTATTTGTGTCTGCCTGTAGATTAGGAAGATATGTAAATGTCTCTGTACACCAATACATTACTTACGTTAGTTTTTGTTATTTTAATTTCCTCGTATGATGACATATTTCTGACAGCCTATCCTACTTCCTGATTCTCTCCCTTTGAGATTTCATCCGCCATTTTTTTCCCTCATTCCTAGGGAATTTAAAACTGTACATGTCTCGAAAATGGAGGCTTCCCGTTGTGCAATGCAGACACAATGTCGCTTTTCGTGTCTATCCAACCTTTTCTCTTTTAGCGGTGAAAATCGAACAATAACAACAACAACTCCGAAAGAGAAAATACGAAAGACAATAAACGAAAAGAAATAAACCACATAAACTAAAATAAAAGAGCTAAAAATGTAAAATGCGTAATATGTGTATGCATTAAAATATTTGTAGTTCTTATGCGTAATTGTGAATATGGCTCTATGTTCGACGCATCCCTCTGCGAACGCGTGTGCCTATGAACTGTTTGGATGTTGACGCGGTGTAGATGGACGCGTGTAGACAGAGATTCAATTAACTACAATGTAAAAAGGAAGAGACCACATGTGAAACCTGCTACGAAGTATGTAAAACTATATACGCTTGAACGATGCCTACAATGAAAAGCGATAGCTTCGCGGCCTTTTGGCTAAGATCAAAGTGTAATATCTGTTCTTCGAAACCGCCATGGCCTCGAAGTTCAGAGAACCACGGCCCTTCGGGGGTCGTCCTGGGAGAAGTTGCGCAGGATATCTTGGCTGTGGCTAGGATCAAAGTGGAGTATATGTGCTTCGAAACCGCCATGGCCTTCAGAGAACCACGGCCCTTCGGTAGTCCTTGTGGCATTCTCGGGTATCGTCCTGGGAGAAGTAGCACAGGATATCTTGGCCAGCTGGTCGGGAGGCGATCACCATTAGCATGCTCAGGATTCGTCCGGAGAAGCTTTTGGGACCCCCCACCCTTTATCTCGGTCCTCGGAGCATTTGTCTCAGTGACAGGGATTCTCCCACCCCCCAAGTCTCTAGTTACGGGGACATGGGATCCCCCTCCTCCTACTGAATGGCACTAAATGACCCACCAAGGGTCGATGTGCCGTTAAGCAAAACAAAATACAATAAAAAGCATTATATCTATTTTGTACGTGTATGTTAGATAATCTAGAACGGTATAGATTATTTTTATCACACATTGGCTTACATTTGCACTAATCACGCTCAGCACTAAAGGATGTTAATTAACGTTTGCGCTTGCTGTTAAGCGCCAAACGACGTAATGTCTCACTTTTTTAAATGTACGCATTGTATTCATGTTGTCCTCCGTACATTATTTAGACGAATAAATTCTTTACAGCGATGCTATTTAGTTCTGGAGGATCTCCATTGTTCTATTCTGCCTACACACTTTAGCGAACAAAATAACGCTTGCACTGAAGGTGTTAACAGAAACCCCACTAACCTATAGACACATTGTGTTTGTTTAAATCCTTACTGGATGCCAGAGGTGTCTCCCGTTATATTGCGGGTGTTGGGCCTCAAGAAAGCCAACCGATTACAACAGAGCCACGATAAAAAAAAATAGCCATTTTGGAGTAGATTTAGCTATTTTGGAGCTAGATTAATATTTTGGGGTTCACTATAACGAACCGCGATTTAACAGGGTGGGGTTTGTACCAATATGGGTATTGGTCTCACACGACTACTGTAGTGAGTCCAATACTCACCGTGTGCCTCACATTTGTAGCCTTCTGCCAAACTAAACTAAGTTTTGTAAATACCTACTAAGCCTCTTAGTACAAGACCAAATAAGAGAAATCAAAAGTAGGAACATCATGGCTTTTACCTGGTTTCAAACAGCGACCACTGATACCGGTGTGATGTACGCAATTATCCAACCCAGTCATCACGGTAGGCCCTAAAACGGCGGGAAATTAAACTAAAAGATAAGTATATATTAAGCTTATATTTGTCTAGTTCATGGCCACAATAACGGGACTCCCAGTAAAGATCGACATCACTACAATAAGGAATGATCTAATAGATATGAACAGCAGACTGAGTGAGACAGATAAATGCAGAATCAATGTGATAGCTAGATTTAATTTCCTTTGTCTTACAGGTGACATTGTTATCCATGTGTTGACTAAGAAGGTCTGTCAATAAAACACAAGCGGTGAAAAATGCAAATAAAATTGTTGAAAGGATCGTTGAACAATAGAAAACAAACAGTTGGCAAAGGCCTTTGTTGCTTTTTTTTTAAATCCAAAGAACTTGTCAAATGCACAAAATAACAGGTCCATGTCTGTCTGCAATTGTGTATACGTGTGCACCTTCTCAAGTGTACAGAAATGTACCTATATATATAATATATATATATATATATATATATATATATATATACGAAACTTCAGTCTGTTCTTGTATATACATATGTTACTATCTATCTATCTATATGCTTATCGATTTAATTGATTGCTTGCTATCTGTCAGCTTTTTGTGTGGTTTTTTTATTGCTTTTTGTCTGTTATCGAATTTCGTATCTTATTACCATAATTCACCAAATGTATGTCTGGCTGTCATCACATAACCCAAGGACGGCTAGAGCTATTGCCACCACATTTTCTGTGATTACTAATGGGACACCTGAGTATGCTCTTAGCAAATTATTTCGATTTACAATGTAAGTACAGTGCTAAACCGTACACTTACTTTAAAGCTAATTTTTTACTCTTCTGTTTAACCGTGTAAAGTAGACAATTCTTTACAATTTTTGTTTCTTCTGATTTTAATCCTCATTCTTTTTGTTTGTTTTTGACGGTAATTTTTTGACCGGAAGAAATAATCCGTTCACAACGTCATTTGGTATGTGTCCTGACTTTTTAGCCTTACACTTCTGATATATCTGTGTGTATGGGTTTAGGGGTCATGGATTCCATGAGTATATAGATATGGTTCTTATTTCAAGAATTTCAATCTAAAATGAAAAGTTTTCGGACAAAAATTATAAAGTTTTATCAGATGTCTCGTAGCGAAAGCTGATTAACAAGAAAGAATAAACTTGTCTGGGACTCTCTCTAACCTCTGCCATGTCTTACCGGCAAATCTTTACATCTCATCTCCCCATCTTCTGTCTGGTCTTCTTCTACTGTAATGTGTCCTGCCCACTTCTATTTTCGTCACTTAATCACTTCTATCTATGATGTTTTTACCTTTTGGTCTTGAATCCATGTTGACCTCTTTCTATCTCTTAGAGTTATTTCTAGCATTACTCTTTCCATTGATCTTGTGTGTTTTTGTAAGTTTCCAGATTTCTCATCTGTATGTCATAGTTGGTAATATAAATTCATTGTACGCTTTACGTTTTAAGTGTGTGTGTGTGTGTGCGCGCTCGCGCGCCCCCGTTTAGCTACTTTTACGCTTGACCCCTTTGACATATGAATACATTAAACTTCGTAACCTGTCCCGACGCCAGACATCTCGACGGTATCACCTAATTTTATATACATATATGTGAAAAAGGAGCCAGACCAGCGTGCGTGTGTCTGTGTACAAGATGCTACTGAAAAGTTCGGCGAATTTTATTCAATGTACTCGAAACAAATGTAGTACACACTCTAGACGCTACCCATTGAGCTTATCCTTTTGTTAGCCAGTGTGCACACAGAAGACGAAGGACTACTTCGAAAGAGGTGGTGGATACCAAGTTTTTGGGTAATTCTTTCATGGTCAAATTCCCAAACTTTTTGGTAATACCTTTGTGTGCGCGCGCATGTGTATGTAGGTACAAGCGTAGGAGGAGGATGATGGCATGTCAGTTCATCTAGGGATGAAGATCTATGTGCATGTGTATGAGTATTTGTGTGTATGTAGGTACATACGTAGGAGGAGGAGGAGGACGGCATATCAGTTTATCTCGGGGTACAGATCTACGTACATGTGTGTGTATGTAGGTACATGGCATGTTAGTTCATTTAGGGGTACAGATATATGTACGTGTGTGTGTGTGTGTGTACATGCGTAGGAGGAGGATGGCATGTCAGTTTATCTAGCGGTGCAGATCTATGTATGTAGATAAAGATAATGTTTTCATAATCTAAAACTCTTCCAGAAGAATTGTCTGCATCATTGAATAGCGTAATCTGTCTTCTGTAGTCTACATAACATTAAAACATGCTGTATATGCCTATATCAATTCCAGTGTCTGCGTACCGACCATTGTCTACAAGCCTTGAGGCGACGTTGACCGCGTACTCAAATTACTTTGGCGTCCTATAAGTTTATCCAAGCAAATGTCTTAATTTTCATATATATATATATAAAAATCAAGACATTTGCTTGAATAAACTTAGATTGATGCAAAAGCTTCCAGCATCTTTTGCCAAGTTGTTTTATTCATGTAAAATCCTAGCATCATTATTCAGTCATCAGTACATGTGCACTGAGTCTGCTAGCTCTAGGAATAAACTGAATTTCGATTGTCGCTGTATCGACATATTTTGCTATTGAATGTTCCCGGCAAAGAAATGGACGCTTTCGTTTTGTCTAATGCTGTATTCCTTGATTCGTCTGTGTTTCTCTGTTAGAAATTCAACATGTCGGATTCTGTTTTCATAGGCGTAATCCACCTCTATTCAAAGGGGTCCTTGACTGCGGCAATATATACTATGGATTTAGACCCCAGGTATTGATCCGGCTAATCCGTAAAAGCACTAAGGCCCGTGCAAAACTCGTAATAGGCCCAGTCCAGATGGCAGATATAGTCCCCACATCACACTGCTCATTAAGTTTTTTAAAAAGCGGCACAATTCCGTACTAGATAAAAATGGTTTGCCGGTAAGACACGTCAAAGGTTAGCCCAATCGCTGTCAGCATGGAAGGAGCTGGGAAAGGCTTCTGTCCAGTAATGGAATTGAAATGGCTGCTGCTGATATCATAAAACCATGTTACAGAAATGATAGAAGGAATGTGATAAGGAACGGAACTATGGTAGTCAATAGGATAGTCTATCGAGTAGGAAAAAAAAGATTTTCATGGGGAAAAAAACAATTTTCTCTCGTTTGGTGGAAAAGATAAATTTTATACGATTAACCTGCGTTTTTTTTTTCAATCCGAAATAAAATATTCCCAGAATATTTTATTCAAATTCCATTTGCATTCTTTCTCTATTCCCGTTATTTAAAAGAATCATTAAAATAAATAAACAAATAACAACCCCCCTCCCACCCCCACGGATACAAACTTTCTTTTTTTTTCTAACTTTAACCCTTTTAAGTATGTTTTTTTCCTCCAACTTTCCATTTTGGTGACGTGTTTTTCCTTGACGGTTTATTTCATTGATCTACTTTTTATTTACCGTATTTCCTTTGCTCTTCGCCTTTGCAACGATTGTTTTTTGAAACATTTCCAGGCACCATTACCCCTACCCTCCCTGAGACCCACCCAAATATTTATTGATTCACTCACCCACTAAAAAGGTCTCCGAACTCTTGAATGACAAACTAAGAATATTTAAAACCTTTTAGTCTTCAAGGGGTTAACTATACATTAGGCGCTTTTTCTTTTTTTAAATGCATTCAAAAAACATTCTATTGTATCAATGTAGGTATTGTTATTTGTACACGACAACCTGTATGGCACAATTTGTTATTGTTATTGGTGGTGGTGGTGGTGCCGCCGGTGGCCTAATGATTAACAGCGTGGAGAATCGAATCGGTGAACAGTTTGCGTTCGCTTCGCAATAATGCCCATAGAAAATGCATGAATCCATCTCGTCTCTCCACAGGGTAAATAGCAGGGCAGACTTGGCTCTCTAGCCATTGTTGGCAACCAGTCCAGGAAACGGACAACTCTGATTCCAAACCAGGGAGTGGGTCCCCCTTAAGAAGGTTGGATGCCAATTTTTACAAAAAGTTCAAACCTTACATTAGGTTGCTAAGTTCTTTCTGATGGAAAATTCGAAGATATAAAACAAAAGACGAAATATAATAAAAATCGAATAGAGAAAAAATCGTTCTTCTCAACTTAAGTTCATTTTAGGTTTGGTTATTTATGAACTTTTTTTTTTTTAAGTGCATCCTGCAATTGGGAAATGAATGACGTCCTGTCAATCGTAAATCTGCTAGTTGCCCTTTCTCTACCCTAAAAGGAATGCAACGAAAGTCTCCTCTAAAGGAATGGTTGGAATTCCAAGAGTGCCTATTATAAGCTTCATGACAACCGATTACTTTTTAAAAAGGGTTTACCTGAAGACGAAAAGAAAGCAATAAGATCAACTCCCGTTATTACGGCACCCTGAGAGATTTAAGGGTGCCGTCATAACGAATTTGCCGTTACAACGGGAGAAGTGTATTAATAATGAGAAACCAAAAAGTACAGTAGACTCCCATTATTACGGCACACTCGGAGATTTAAGAGTGCCGTTACAAAAAGTACAGACAAAAATGACTTTTATTACCCTTTCACAGTGCCCCATGTTACTTTAGGTGGCATTATTTTTTGGGTGTACTTTTTACAATAAGGCACTGAAATCTTGACGTGCTGTTGCTGCAAACTAATCTCCAACAATAGAGAATATAACACCGTTAGAACACGTGTATGTACCATCAGATAGTGCCGTTAGAACGGATGCCGTTCCAACGAGAGTTTACTGTAATTTATTTCTCTAAATTCCGGTACATATCTATCTATCTATCTTAGTCTGTTCATGACAAAAGTTGTTGAAATAATTATAAGACATCCTACAAATAAAACTTGTAAATTCCAAACATTGGTCAAAGAGCGTATCTCACTTTATGTATGAAGAATGGATATGGAATACGATTTTAAAATTAATTTTTAGCTACCTCCTCTCATATATGCGAATATTAGATAATCACGCATTTCGAGGATGGAAATAGGTATAAGATATCAGGATTTTGTTTTTAATTAAACATGAAAGGGACAGTAATTCATAATTACAAGGCTTTCTTTTTGTATTCTAAAACTTGAATACACCTGTTTTGCATTGAGAGATTTTGCAAGATTCCAAGCAGAATTCCATCCCAGCAACACTTAAGACATTTCTCTTTTCAACCTGCCTCCTTGAACATAGACACGTCTTGAAAGGATGCCCTACAAGTTTTCAATGTGACTGCAATCTGGATAGTTTGAAGGCAAGTCCATATCCGTGATGCTCTTGCGTTCAAACTATTCCTTGGTGACCTTGGCATTGTAAACGGCTTCGTTACTCTGCTGGAATACAAAATTGCTACCCCAATAGCGGTCGTCAAATGGGGCAAAACTCTTTTCTAACACTTTTACGTAACGTTATGCTTGCCTTCCATCATCACCACCAGTTTAGCTTTATCTTTGACTGGAAAAGCACCCCACACCATAACAGATCCTCCGCCAAATGAATGTTTGGAAAATAACTTGCTCCTTGTTCCGAAGATCGTAGCATTGCATTCCACCAGGGCCATCTAAATTGAATCTCTTCTCGTTCCTTGGTCCATTATTTCCTTAGTCCACTTGATGTGCTTTTTTCTTGTAAGCATCCGTCAAAGCGGGACTCTTTTTTCTGGCGGAAACGTTCCCCTTTTAAAAGCCCGTGTTGCCTATTCTCTTGTGGGCTATTATTTAACAAAATGCTAAAAGTGGCTGTGGCAAATTTCAATTTGCCAACCATGGTTAAAAAAGATTAATCCCAAAGGCTACGTTTAATCAGACATTGCCACATAACATTGAAAGGGGAACAAACACTTTCCCAAAAGCCAGCTTCCATTGTTAATTTCCTCTGCACCTCTGGAGTTGACAAATGTAAATAGACACCTCCCAAGGACTTACTTTTATCCGCCTGGCTTATTTTATTCAACCAGTGTTTGTAATTTGGAACACCGTACTGGAATTGAAACAATGCAAATCGTGATTTCATTATTACATACATCAGTATTCAGGTTCCCCCCGCTATCCGAAAGAAGAATGTTCCTATGAAACATTTCGTAAGCCGAAATGGTATAAAGCGAAGAAACAATTACCATATTTATTTTCCAAATACGCAAACGTGCGGGTATAATGACTGTCCCGTCTCTGCCACAGAATTAGCAGTGGTTTTATTACTAGATTTTGTTAGATCTGAATCATTTTAGCGAAAAATTAAATGGAAAAGTGGTGATTAGTACGTATATCAGTATGCTAATATAAAAGTTTCGTTCATTGACTACTGAAATGTTTTCGTCTAATTCATTTTAATACAGGGCAAACTACATGTGACCCGCGAATGTTCTTGGAGTTTTATATATCAAGTGGTTTTATCACTTTTCAGCGACATATAAAAGGAAGGTGATGAGTACATATATCAGTATGCGGATATAAAAGTTTCGTTCGTTGACTACTGAAATGTTTTCGCCTAATTCATTTCATTTTTCGAATTGAAGTCATATTTTAATGGAGTTGGAGTGCCGCGTAAGTCCAATACATTTCTTAGTGTGCCCTCATAAAATAAAGTTTGAAGAAAACCACTGATGTAAGCATGCGTATTTCTTTCTGAATTCGTCCTTATGTACGTGCAAACAGCGTATGTGTATATACGTGTCTGAATGTGCATGTTTCTACGGTCAGGTGTCTTCGTGTGTGTGTGTGTGTGTGTGTGTGTGCGCGCGCGCATGCGTCTGTATGTGTATGTGCGTGTAGAAGAGGTTCGACACTGGAAAGTTAATCTCGGGGGTGAGATCCAATCAATGGCCTCGTTTTGAGTTCAGGCAGAAAGGCACGGACCAAAGTGAAAGTCGAAAATAGCGATTTTCACTTGATTTATCACTTAACGGATGCATTAACAGCATTTCTTCATTGTCGTTGTCCCTTTCTGTTTTTCTTTTTATCTTCTTTTCCTCTTATCCTTCCTTTCAATCCACCACCTCTTCCAATGGACGTCTATTCGATCGTCTCTGTTGATCTGTTTTGTCCACTTACAATATTTCCAAAACTTTTCAATGAAATCTTTTCAAAAGGTCGGCCATGGGCTGAGGAAGAATTAGTTTCTTTTTAGCTTCTTTTCCACTTCTTTGACCGTTTCTCCTCTTTTTTCTTTCTTTTTGATCCGTTTCTCCT
>VCCN01004864.1:1188697-1200728 GCA_006491835.1 Architeuthis dux
ATATATATATATATATATAAAAAACATTAGCTGGGAAAACCTAGCTGATTTTAGCCATTTTTTGGAGACAGTTTTAGCTACAAATAACAAATGAACACTGTTTTCCCTCTCTACTCCCTGAAGAATTTGGCTTTTGATTCTTCCTGTCATGCTTTTTTGGCCTACTCTCTTGAGAAAAAAACAAGATTCTTCTTGTTCCTCAAGTAATTTTCTGTTATTGAAAGAAAGATCACTTACAGGATGTCAGCAAATGTAATTTGTTTATTCCAACCAATCCTTAACAATTAAATTTCCTCCTGATAACTGATCTTATCCTGTTATTAATTTTTGTAAAATCTACCCCTATACCCATTTCACTTGATTCAGCACAAAACATCATTCCTAGCCTTTAGAAATCAGATAAAGTTTAAAGTTAAGTGTGAAATGAAAGTTGTATGTTTTTTAGCTTTCATGCCTTCCAGAATAGCCTTTGGTTACTATCTGTGCCATACTTAAGGCTGTGCAGCTACAAAGGGCCCCAATATCTTAGGGGACCCCCCAAAAATATGTCTTAAAAAGTTTTTCAGTGTTCAATTTGTTTGAGGGTTTATTATGTTGCATAGAGATAGATTATTGATCCATAAAAACATTACGTTATATTAAACATTATAATTTTATGAATATTTCATTTTTGTTTGGATTTGTTTGAAAATAATATCCAAATCCAGCAATAGAAGAACCATATCAATGCTAAATTTGGCCCTGGCTACAACAAGCACAGGATCAGAAGCTAAGAAATCATTTCTGATAAGTAATGGTAAATATAATTAAAACTGAAAACTAAATAACCAAAATAAAAGATTTAAGTGATTTGTACTGATTTTGCAGGGTTGATCTCTGATGTATTTCAGATGCTATTTAATGGAATCTAAGGCATCTGGTCCCCATTTGTTTTGGGCCATGTTTAAAAAAGATTAAGAACAGTTAATACATTTTCATCCTTTCTCAAGAGACAGACATTATACTCTATTTATGCTCCATTGTAAGTAGACTTTTAACCATCCCAACTCCTACTTACTTACCTAAGTACCTGCCTACTGTGAGGCTACTTTCTACCCTTGAAGAAATAAAACCATGTGGTCAGTCAGTTATTGGTATTTGTAATATTGGCTTCACTTGAGTGCCTGAGCAAGGTGTGGTACATATATTTCATCAGAGTAAGAAGTGGTTTCTTTAGATTGATGGCCCTCTTCAACTCTAGGTGTGGGTATTCATTCAGATTGTTAACTTAATCCATACTCAATAAGAGCTAACACACTGGGAGTAAGCAATTTTACTCACACTCACACACATATATATGTATGTAAGATGCTACCAAAAAGTTTAGGGAACTTAAGGTAATACATGGATTCCTTAGAGAAAGAAAGAATTGATATAAAATGAAGTTTTTTTCATTTCCTAGTGGATTGATTTTAAAAGATGTGTGAAATGTCTGGCGAGACACAGGGAAATGCTGGGTAACTTTATAGATAAACAGATTCCACAAACTTTTGGGCAGCACTTTGTGTGTGTGTGTGTGTGTGTATATTATTATATTAATGTGTGTGTGTGTGTGTGTGTGTGTGTGTGTGTGTGTGTGAGAGAGAGAGAGAGTCACTTGACAAAAGTTAGGGGTACTTGAGGCACCAAATGGCTTCTTCAAAAAGAAAAAATTGATAGATAATGAGGTTCTTTATTTCCTGGTAGACTGCATTTAAGAGATGTGGGAAATCTTTGGGTACCCTGAACTTGAACTTTAGGGTAGAACCCCATACATACATACATACATTAATGTGTGTGTGTGTATATATATATATATATATATATATATATGTGTGTGTGTGTAGCTATAGTAATTAATTGATAGCCAGTAGATAAATAGGTAGGTGGATTATACATGTATTATATTGGTAGATAACTTTGAGATAATCTGGTGTGTAATTTATGGTCTGATTTGTGGTTTAGGTAATCTTAATGAGGTCAACCCATCTTCATCTGAATTATTCGCATCCTAATTTGCACAGTTGAATCATATCTTAGGATTTACTTTTGGATCTTAGAAATATCTTTATCTTCCCCTGCAAACCATTTCTTTATATATTTTGTTATGTTTATTATTCTATTGTTCAAGAATTATTTTGTACAGAATTTAATTTTTTTCTGAAACCTAATTTAATTGGAAATTTAATTTTCCTCATTGATTATTTTCTTTATCAATTTTACTTTTAAAGTGTTTATTTTTGTTTTTTGTTATTCAAAATATAACATCTTTAAAAATGTAATGAAAATATATATATACTCAATCAATAGAGACACGGCATAAATGAAGTGTGTGCCTGATCCCTGGTGATCCGTCTCCAAAGCAGCACTTCCCCATTGCCTCAATGAGGTGGGGTCAGACCCTGATGCCTGTGGGAATGGTCAATTTGTTTGCCTCTACACACATGTATGCGTGTAGGACCCAGCATTAAACCCGACATTGTGTTGTATTAGGCTCGTGTATTTACCGTCAATAGTCTTTCCCACTGGTTGAAAACAAATGATTGAAATGTATCAACATAATTGAAATCAAATATAGTTATCGCTCTTGTATCATTTCCAGTAGTTGTCATTTCCTAAGCCAAATCGTGTCGAATATCTTCTTTGTTTTATTCAATGGGCGGTTCTGTCCGATCAATTTTGTTCGTTGATTTACTACGTTTCTGTCATTTGTTTTCGACGAAACCTAATTGATTGTCAATTCTGTTAAAAATCTTTATTAGCAATATAAAATATGCCAAGAATTAACCTAATCCTGAAGACAAGTATAAAGTGAAAGTCTGCACAATTCATTACAGAAAAACATTAGAGTATACAGTCTTTATATTCGTATTTGCCACGATATCTACTAAGATTCAATTCTGTTTAGAGTTTATTTTTGTTGTGTTGATATTAGTGTATCTTATAAACTCGACTGATTATAATAGGTACATCTGCGCACTTTGGACACCCCATTTTAAAACGTAAATTAAAATTTAAAAACTGTTGTTTGTAAGTTTTTTCTTGTTTTTGTTAGAAAGAATAAAGTCCAAATATGTGTCCGGAAAAAAGAAAAAAAAACTTCAACGTAGAATTGTGCTCTTAAAAGTCAATTTAAAGTTTTAAACTAAAATATTCGCCATTTTGTTGACCTTTTTGAAAATTTAAAAAAATTCGAATTCTGTAATTTAGAAATATTTAACAAATCAAGAATTCTTCCGATGTTTTTTTAAAAATTAGATATACTTAGTTTCATCATTACTGAACAATCCTTAACCGAATTATTACCATTTTCCATTAAAAAAATACATAAAAACCTCTTTTTTTCACGGAAGGTGTTGACAGAAAAGTCAATTTAAAACATTAAATTGACTTTTCTGTCAACACCTTGCCGCCAAGAGATAAGGATCTTGACACGCGCAGATACGCTAATTACATATTACGGAATATGTCAATAAGGAGGGGCTGACAGAGATTATGACAGCAGTTGTGTCCTCTTTTGTTGACATGAACATTTACGTTTATGTCCATCCATAGAAAGATTTCGGCCAATTAAATCACAACAAAAATAATAATTTAAAAAATCTCCCTTGGTTTCAGTTTTCATTACAGAAACAGAATAAAAAATAATTTTTTTCAAAACAGTAAAAACTTAAAAGTTCTCTATAAAAAAGATTTTAATGCTAAGATTATTTCTCTTTTGATGGACAATAGCGTTAAATCATATTTTACCAAATGAATGAAAAATATTGGCAATTAGAGCAGTATTTTTTGTTTTTTCGCATTTTAAAATAATTTGAATTAAAGTTTTTTTTACGGAAACTCATATTTAGCTTTTTCAAAAACAGAAGCAGAATTTATATGTTCATGGGCTTGACTTAATAATGTAAAAATATCGGACAGATCATGTGAAAATAAATCAAATTTTCAAGATGAGTGTTTTTTAATCACAATGAAAACATATTTGTTTCCCGAAATTTAGAATAAAAACTGATTTTTCTAAAGATTCATCCTTTATTCGATAAGTATTGAAAATTTGATTAAAATCGAATCGGTAGTTGCTGAATAATAAATTATTAAAATCTAGGTGTTTTTTGATCGTTGAAAGTGGAGAAAATTTACTACTAATTAGTACGGAAAATCTTTTGTTTACTTTTTCGCGCAGATTTACACTATTTTGATTCAATAATGTCTCCCATTTTATAAGGTGTACACAAATAATTTTTATCTCATATATTTCGCCAATCTTTCAACTTAATAATGACACTAACATTTTTCAACGAAAAAATTAAGTTTTATATGATTTTGACGTTTATTTCTATCAAGGTGTCAATTTTCCGTATTCCCCGCAGAAATACCTAGATTATAAAACAGGACACTCAACAAAATGTTATCCAGGTGAGAATCATAGGTGGCGAAAAGGGGAAGATATATTGGCTACTGTCTAAGGACGGCGTGGACTTTAGAGACCTCCTATAGATATATAGGCATCCATCGAATAAGGTGGCACGAATCTAAAACCGCTTCAGAAAATAGTGACAACAGGTGAGCTCGAGTAGCCACTATCTTCACAGAACCAACATTACCAGAGAATTGTTTAAATTGTTATAAAAAAATTAGCGCAAATTTAAAATTTCTAAATGTTTCTACAGTATGAAATCGGCCAAAAACTAACCTCACCTGATCAGGTGAGTTGATGTTGTAAGGACAGTCAATCATTTAATGTCGATTGCAATTTGAGATTTGAGGAGAGTGCGCTGCTGTTTTTCTCTGTGTATTTTATCTTTTAATCTTGTGAGTTGAGAGAATTAGTTACGGTTCTAAGAAGATCAAATGAATTAGTGAATTAATTATAATTTGTGCATTAGAGGATGTTTGGCGACCAAGGAGTTGAGAGAGACAGAGAGTAAGGCTTAAATAAAAGGACGTCTAATGAACATTAAATTGTTTCAAATTTTTATTGTTGTGGCCAGAGTGCACATATTAGTCGCCTCCAGAAATTGTTGACTTATTCCTCGCTTGCTAGGATCAGGGGAGGACTCTCCTTGTGTCTGCGCTGGTTGTTGTTTTTTTATGTAGATCGGCTCGCGCACACCGAGTCCATTATTTAGGCTTCATTCCTACTCGGTAGCTCGGTTGGCCGAGACAACTGCCAAGCTGTAGGTAAAAGGCAGAGTAGATTTCTCTTAGGTGTATATCTTTACAGGACTGAAAGGCTCTATCTGCCCTATTATTTTACCCATAGCTGGTTGTGGGGTGGGTAGATTCATGCCTTTCCCCACGGCATTAGTGCAGGGTGATCACAAACTACCTCAGCCGGAATTTGAACTCGGTTCTTTCTCTCTGGCGGCGAAATGCTAGCAGAGTAGCAAAGTTTAACCCCATAGACCCACTGTAACTCAATTTCGCAGGCCAAAGCGACAAAATCTTACTTACTCAGCGCAACATTCCATTGAAAAAATTCTAAATTTTCTCAGACTTTTAAGGTTCGTAGTTGGTCATAGACCTTCCCAAAGTAAGTGTAAGCTATTGGGAGTGATGGGCCTTACCCTGGCCGATGACGTGTTGACAAGAGAATTCGTCGTCCTACCCACACCCAGAAAGGCATTAGTGCTAGATGAACGCAAACTGTCTCAATCGGAATTTGAACCCGGCTCGCCGATCCCAGCTCCTAGCAAGATATGGTGATAGTTTACAGAAAAGGAAAGGATCACTCTGGCCATAGGATTGATGATGAAAGAAACCGCTGAAACGATTTATAAACACTTCTGCTTATGCGTGCCCAGGCGTCTTTGAACGAGACATGCCAGAAATGAATTCTAGCCTGTTGACTGGGTCTTGTCTTCCAGTTAGCCCATCCCCATTGCTCTAAGAAGGGTACAGCGCGATGATCGAACCGGGCAATTTCTGAACGACCTGTCATAAAAATGCAATCTAGTTTTGTGTGTCGTATCAAGTAGACATACGGATTCCCCACATTAATCACTGACCTTGTATCACATTGGTGGAGTGTTAAATAAATATCGGTTGTCATAAATACTTGGAGCTAAAATAGGCCTTCCCCAAGCTCAGTAACTATGTCAAATAACAGACATGAAAGTCTGATGATGATGATTACTTGTAGTGATCAGCTTATTGATCTCTCATATCTTTTATAGTGAGACCGATTTCCACAAACGTTGCCAGCCTTAACTGAGATTCAGTCAGTTCTACACACACCCATGCAGACACACAACCGTACATTTAGTTGAGACTGTCCTTTTTTAATTCATCGTATTCCTCAAACTTTAAACTTGAAAAGGAAAAAAAGGAAAAGAGAAAATATCTTTTGGTGGTCAGTCTGGTATTCGTCAAACTAAAGTGGAAATTAGAGAGAGAAAAAGGAAATAAAAGAAAGTTAATTCCGGAATAGAATCTGTGTAACCGTCTCCGGGGGGGGGGTGAAAGTCTGGGGTGATGTCTGGTTGTTCTGGACAGTAATTGGTGTGTATACTTCCCCTTGCTCAAACTGAACGTCCCTCTTTTTAACTCCCGGACCCTCAATTCAAACTTACCTGTCACTCCGACGGGCTCCACATCGACCCCCCCCCCCATTGCCCTGCACCCTGTTGAACTGTCTTTCATTTTAGGAAGAAGGAAATGTTGACATACGGGGCCTTTTTTTGTTAACCTTTCACCTTTGACTTTCAGACTGGGGTTAGCGGGAAGGGCTTAAAAATAAAACGGTCGGGACAGGGTAGAGACAAAAGAGGGTGAATAAAAGCAGAAAATAAAATCGATCAGAAATAAAATCTGCGTTATAATAAGCAACATGTTCGTCCGTCTGTCACATCTACGTTATAATAAGCAACGTGTCCGTCCGACTGTCACATTTTAGAAATAAAAGCTTTACCTTGTAAGGGTGGGGGTAGAAGAGACGTTCTAAGAATTGCGCGGAGATGGAGAGAAAAGCAAGGTAGGGGTACGAACAAGGGTATGGGTGAAACATACATAGATCCGCTAAAGGAGAACGGCTGAACTCGGCCGTCGAGAAAAGAAGAAAGGCGAGAAAGTAAAATGAGGTGAAATTGGATAATCGCTCCAGGCAATTCCCCTGAATTTACACTTCCACCCTTTGGTACACTGTTCGGAAAGCAACGGATATTTACTAGTAATACATAAAATACTAAAATTGTAATTGAAAAGGGAATAGATTAGAACCAAAATTGTTAAGAAAAACTGTGTAAAAAGACGAGGATGTATATGTGCAAGGGAAACATCTTTCTTCAATTTCTCCTCTCACCTTCTAAAGAAAAGATGGGATAATTCTACAATATGTGCGTTCAAATATATGCATACGCATGTGTGCTTGCGTATATAGTTATTTATTTCACAATCGACAATATTGAATCTTGTTGAAAAGCATTGTACCGAATGACCTTTGCGTAAAAGGTTTGCTAAAAACTATTTCTTCACCTGAATAAAATAATTGAGCCATTGATCTCATTCATTTGTCCATCTCACAATACCTTGTCTGTTTATCTGTCTCAATGGTTGTTTACTGTTAGGGATTATCCACAACCAGGACCTCTAGGCTGAGCTTTAGTAAGACTCACCCTTGCCCCCTGCCCCACCCTTCGTTGAAGTTACGTGAAGTCACGTTAACTTATATCATTGTACTATGTATAGTGTATAACATGCTGCAGTACGAGGTTCTAAAAGCATTACTTCTAAATGTTTATATGTTTATTTAGAAACTCCGAACCCTCTTATTAACGGACTAAAATGGGGAAGGGTGGGTATCCGTTAATGTCGATTGTCCGGTATTACCGAATCATGTATTAAAAAACCCAAAATAGCAAAATAAATCTAAAAATAACACAAATACATACATGGCTCAGTCCATAAATAAATAAGGGAAATAAGACTAATTTTATTTACCCTGATAACACCACACGTTTTTGATAATACCGGTACCACCTCTTTGTTTGGAAGCCATTGTAAGTGATAATGTAAGAAAGTACAATAAATCCACGATTCATAAAGGGGTCGAATATATAAAACACTGCAGTGAGAGTTTAAATAAAGAAGGTAGAGTAAGGCATAAAGCAGGACCGTACCTGCCGGTCACTTTGCGAACTAACGGACAAGACTGATCATTTTTTTGTGTTGGTCTCATTAATAGTTACTTTGTAGTGTCTCTGTCTCTCTATTTCTGTCTCTTTCTCTGTCTCTCTCTATCTGTCTCTTTGTCTGTCTGTCTCTCTCTCTCTGTCTCTCTCTTTCTGTCTCTGTAGATCTGTCTCTGTCCATCTGTCTCTGTGTCTCTTTCTCTGTCTCTCTCTCTCTATCTGTCTCTTTCTCTCTGATAAAAGGGTTAGCAGTACTGAAATATCTAAAATACACCTGTGTACATTTAATTAAACCATTTTTTAGCTTCCGGGCCGCACTCCCTTCTGGGCCCCTAGGCTTAAACTTACCCAGCCTAATTGTTAATCCACCACTGACTGTGTCTCTTAGTACGATCATATCTATCTATCCTAATAGAGGCACTCAACAGTTGTTGAAATTACATGAAAAACATACGGACAATGTCAGTCTCATACCTCTCATTTTCTTGGACGCATTTCTCTTTTATTTTCTCTCTGTGTCTTGAAAGGAAATTGAAAAAAATGAATCCTGTCACCAATTACTTGAATTTTTGTCATGTTTTAATTTAACAAAAGGGTTTTTGTCCTACGTTGGACTTCAACTGAATGGGTTTTGTCCTACACGCATAATGAACACATTCAATTTGATCAGGCTAATTCTCTGAACTTTAGTCATTAGTGACCAGTGAGATTCCACAGTGCAAAATACCATTGCACTAATTCACCAGCTTGGTCCGTCAATCATGTAATTTGCACCTTTTTTGTGTTTTGTTGAATCATTTAATCAGAAATAAAAGATGTCTGCACTCTTGGTTTTAGAAAACATATGACTAAAATGTCAAATACTTTGAAGTTTTTAGATGAGAACAGACAAAATTTGATGTGAATTGTCTCAAGAGACCATGCCAGAACCGGGAGGGGGGCAGGGATAGAAATGGGGGTGGGTACGCACAGGTACGGCGTATACCTACTACACAATTTCCAGAATGTTGGTATGTTTAATGGGAAAATTACTGTATACTTAGTGTTTAAAAACCATCCTTAGCGTATTCCTAGTTACTAAAACCCATTTCCATAACGGGGGGGGGGCAGTTGGCATGGGCATACGATTTTAGAGTCGAAGGGGGCACCATTTGGTAAAGAATATGGATATTGTAAAGAGTTAAGGGGCACAAAAATAATAATAAATATTAAAGAAGATTCATAAAAGACTCGTGTAGATAAATTCCGAATACAGTAGTTTATACTGTATTCGGAATGTATCTACACGAGTCTTTTATGAATCTTTAATGAATCTTTAATTAATGTACTTTTGTATTCATTGCTTCTTATTACAATACTGTACAATTCTATTGTCTTATTTACTGCTTCTTATTACACTACTGTACTACTCTATTGTCTTATTTACACATTCTTATTACACTACTGTACGCTGTTGTCTTATTTACTGCTTCTTATTACAGTACTGTACTCTATTGTCTTATTTACTGCTTCTTATTACACTACTGTACTCTATTGTCTTATTTACTGCTTCTTATTACAGTACTGTACTGCTCTATTGTCTTAATATACATTTGGAAGACAATTGCTTGCCATTACCGTTTTATATAAATTGTTCCATTTCTTTTATTCTGTTCTGTTACTTGTAAGTAGTACATCATATTTGCTGTGCTGCTAACCATTTGGCCACCGACACCTCCTTGTTATTAATATAGACACTTCTATATCGAATAGTACTAAAAAAGTGGATCTTCTAAATCTGAATAATATATCTTGTGATTATAATCGTATCTTTTTTTTTTTCTAATGTCTTTTCAATATATTTAAATGTTGGTCTTTTCTTCTTAACAATTCCCCATCTTCCTTTCCCTCTCACTGAAACTTATTTAAATCTGACCCCCATTTTGAACCTCTTCCAGGAAGGGGGGGGGGTCAACTGTACCCCAGCACCAACCACATTCATCTCTCAGTTTGGCCCATGCCCTGCAACCCCACCTGCAATAGTGGATAGTCAATTCCTACTTATTCTTGGAGGCTATTCTTATATCTTATTTAAACACACACACATGCTTGTGTCTGTCTGTGTGCATGTGTGTATGTATATACATATAAATATATATATATATATATCTTATTGAAACCCTTCTTCTATTTTTTCTTCATTATCTTCTCTTCAAGCAGGAAATGAAACGCTGACTTTCTATTGTTAAGGCAATTGGATTTTGGCTTTTGTCTTTTTTCTTTTCTTGGAGTCTCTTGAGAAGACCTTTCTTTTCTTCTGCTTCTTTTTCTTTTCTTCTACTTCTTTTTCTTTTCTTCTTCTCCACTTACCTTCTTTCTTTTTCTCTTTCTTACTTTGTCTTTTATCTTTCTTTTTCCATTCATTCTTCTTTTTTCTCTTTTTAGGGGTTCATTCTTTTCTTATATTATTCTATTTTCTTTCTTTCTTTCTCATCTAACCTTCTTTCACATTCTTTATGGGTTAGTCTATTTCTTTTTTATTTGTTTCACTTTGAATCACACTCTTTTCTTTCTTTTTTATTTTTATATACAATTTTTCTTTCTTTCCTCTTTTTAAAACTTAACTTCCCTCTTTTTTAACTTAATTTCTCTTCATCGTTTCTTTCTTCCCCCTTCATATATAATGACAAAATTTATTACATTTTAACTCAGCCATTCTGGCGTTCATGGTCGCAGAGTCCAAAATACAACCCAATCTTATCAAAAAACTGCTTGACTGAGCAAAAACGTAGTTGATATAGAAAATTCAGTTCACATTAAACCAGGCCTTTCAAAGCAGAAACATAGACCCGAACATTTCTCCTTATATTTAAATCTAAAAAGTTACAGAATTTATGTCATCGAGTTAAAATCATTGAAAAAAGATCTTAGCGCAAAATATGTGAAAACGGAAACAGACCCGATTTTCTATAGAAATGCAAATAAAAATTGACTAGGTCACAAATATAAAGAATTTATGATAAATAAAATTTTATTTCCTACACCCACACTGTTCTTTTTGCAACATAATGAAACACTTTTATTCCGTTCGGAAGAAAGAACTGTTGACGCCAGAAAACACTTGTAAGGAAAAACTGGAGACATCGATGAGTTGAGTTTTAGGAAGTGAAGAAGGGATTGTTAAAATGTTTTGTATTTTAAATTAAGGCTTGGAAACCTAGCAAATAGAGTTAAAGAAAGAATGTTATAAACAAATGACTGAAATAAGGAGAATGGAGAACAATGATTGTTCTTTTGTTGTGTTTGGTGAACAACTCAATGGTTTGGATTGTTCAATTGAAGACAAAGCAGTTTGTTATGTCATTGTTTTGGATGATTTTGTTTCTTAGTGAATGGGTAGAGAGGAAAAGTTGAGGTACATCTGAAACATGGTTTTTTTCAATGGTAAAATGTAAAGGGGAAAAGTACTGAGAGAGAAAGGCTGAAATAAAAGGTACTGCTAGATAAAGAGGTAGATAGACATAAGACCAGATCAATACATACAAGAGGTAAGTAAACTATATATAAATATAATCAGATAGCTACTTATACCACTGTAGATTTTACAAGCACACAAACATATATAATGAGAGAGAGAGAGAGAGAATGTTGAGGTGCATCTGAAACATTGTTCTTTGAATGTTACAGAGTTAAATAGAGATAGAAACAGTGAAATGAACAGGTAAAGCTAGATAGACATAGAACCAAATCAATATTCATACATATACTCCTGATTTATCTTAAATTTATTTGGACATCTCTCTTTCATATATATATATATATGAGAAATAATATTTTTAACCAATAAAATATTATTTCTTCAGTATTCGCTCTACTAACGTATTGTGCCTTCTTCGGTTGAAAAC
>VCCN01004864.1:1202279-1216263 GCA_006491835.1 Architeuthis dux
CAAAGTCAATGAAGTCAAAAAAAAAAAAATCCAACAGCAAAATATTTTAAATAATCGTTTTGTTTTGTTTTTGTGTTTAGACTAAAAAAGAAGCAGACAAGAAAAATCCATTTTTCTCCGTTTGAAATCTGACAAAAATACCATCTTTTCTACAACTTTTTGTTTGTTTCCATTAATTGAATTAATAAATTCCAGTAATCTCTAATTTGAGCCCCACATCGATTCAGTCGGAAAATGCAAAAAGACAAAAAAGTCTTTAGACACTTAACAAAGTAAAAATCCATGTTTTTTTTCTAGGTGGAGGAGGGGGAGGGGGCATTGAAGAAAAGAGAAAAATGAAAGCAAAAATAAAAATTTAGAAATTAAATAATAAATCCAAAATTGCTTAATTGCTATCCTGGTTAATTTCTTTGTTCTTCGAAATTTGTTAACATTTTGACTGACTGAAATTGATAGCTACATGAAAGAAAGCCGAAAGAAAGTATGAGATAATTGAAATTTTTGTTTAAATCTGTTTTAATTCACCTGATTGCGCTCATTATTAGTACTTCTCAAAGTTTTAAAACAAGATTTCTTTTGTATTTCTTTCTCTTTATTTGTATTTATTTGGTACAATTCAGTCTTTTTGTTTAAACAAACTTTTTTGTCTTTTAACAAATGCTTTATAAAATTTGTATAAAATTATTCATTTCTATAAATATGTTCAAATTTTAGCTGATGAACTTTTACGTTTACTATTGAGTCACTGATACTAAAATTATTGAAGAATTACAATTATTATCATTGAGTGGTCTAAGGAATAAAAAAACAAAATACAGTAAAATATTGGCAACCATTATTAATTTTTTTATTAGTTTTTCTTTCATCTTAATTTTAGTTGCTTTTCATTGCAACTTCTCAGACTGTCAGTCTATGTACTTCAGCACAGATCGGACATAAAGAATACGCTCTGAATATTGATCCTGGCTCTACATTCGTGGGTACTTAACTAAATATTATACTATGTCTAAACATGACTTGTGCTTTCATCTTAAAGCTAAATACTTCTATGTTTGTTATCACATAAAGTGATTTTGTATTTAAAAAACTTCATACTAAGCCAATTAAAGGTTGAATGGAGTTAGGAAGATTATGTTGCACTAATTTCCTAAGTGTGTGGGAGGGGGGACTGCTCGATTAGAAAATCAACCTTCAAAATCCTGGTTTTTTATTTGAGCTCAAACCCTGACCTCTGGCACAGGTAGGAAATATATAACTATTTCAGCCTAATGTAGCTCATATTTTATTGTAGGTCTCATAAAAACAGAAAAAAGAATTAAGAAGTTGAAATTTAATTTTCTAGATTTTCTAGATTAGCTCAAAATACATGTATAGATTATTCAATCTGCTTTCAAAAGATACTGGTTCTGACAAAATATGACTGGACAAATAGATGCTGGTTCTGACAAAATATGACTGGACAAATAGATGCTGGTTCTGACAAAATATGACTGGACAAATAGATGTTGGTTCTGACCAAATATGACTGGACAAATATAACTGGACAAATAGATGCTGGTTCTGACAAAATATGACTGGACAAATAGATGCTGGTTCTGACCAAATATGACTGGACAAAAGTCTGTTCATTTTTATTTGAATCAAGTTAAATAGCGGCTTCTCAAATAAGATTGTATGATTCAACTAAACCATTCCTTGCCATTCCCAATTTTTCATTGTCCTGTCTTTTCTCTTCCTACTTACACATCCAACAACCATGGGTGTCCATTGACACTTTTCCAGGGAGAGGTGGGGCAAAAGGATATATTCCGGGAAGGGGTTGCAAAAACATATATTCATATGTCAGTTGTCGGGTCATGGACTAGAGAGTGCTTGAGCTGTGACTAATCCTAAGCTGTCACTGTTCATAGTGACCACTTGATCCTTGACCTTGGTGAGAAGTCGTGATCCAGGGGAGGAGGGATACAAATGCCCAATTTGCCCCCCCCCCCACAGCGGACACCCATGCCAACACCCTATTCATTGTTGCCCTCAACATATGACTGACTTACAATTTACTATTTTCCTGTCTCTCCTCCTTATTCCCTCTACGCTTTACATCTTGGACTTATTGTTTATTTTGGCTCTACACCAATTCTTTCTCGAGTGGTTGTTTTTGTATGTTAAACGCCATGTTGCAATGCAACTGCTTGCAGCTCAGATGTCGATGAAAAGAGTCCTCACATACTCACTCGATTTGTCTCGTTGCTTAACTGACCTCTTTTTCCCAACCTCATGCTCAACTACCTAACCTTCTTTACTGTCTTCTCTCCTCCGAACCTCATATTAAACTACCTTTCTTTTCTCTCCTTTCTCCTCTTACTCTCATTAAACTACTTAACTTTCTTTTCTGTCCTCTCTCTTATTAAACTACTTGACCATTCCCTTATGTTACTACTAGTGATGCATCGGAATATCAATCCGGTTGGATATCCGGATTGATATTCACAAAAGTTTATCACTGCCACCATATGAATCCAACCGGATTGATATTCTGTTACATCACTAGTTACTACTTAAAGTGTAACATTCGAAACAGGTAGGAGGAACAAGTGGAATTTTATTATTATAGATAAAAGATTATATCAATATTGCTGGAAACTTATGCATCAAGCTAATATTATTTCACCTGCAAGAATCCATTTGGTCATTTCTGTTGGCTGTTCTCAGCACCAGCAGCTCTTCTACTGCCTGGCACCCGAAAAGGAAAAATCTCTCTGCTGCTTACAAACTTTGCTTTTTTGCTGATTCAGCCAGAATAGGAAATTTCACTGGACTCTAGCCAGCTCAAAATGTATGCCCCGTGCTATACGGTGCAGGGAGTCAAACGGAGGAAAATAGCCCGCTTCCCCTTTCTTGTGTGGTTTGACTAAAATGCTGCACTGAAATTTGCCCTGGCCATTGCAAATAATGTAAACAGAAATGTTGGCTCGTAACTGGTCATGTGATCTTGGCCTGCATCTGGAATGTTCGTGCCTTGCCAAACACTGGCACGGGACTCTCCGATTTTCTGATTCCCCGTCTGCTCTGACCTTGTTCTTTTTATTGCGTTGTTTTCGTTTTTCTTTCTTCTTTCCATGCTGCCTATTCAGCTTTTGATTGCTTTCTGATCTTGTTCTTTCTTTCTTTCTTTCATTTTGTCTCCTTTTCTTTCTTTCTTTCTTCCTTTCCTTTCTTTCTCTCTTCTTTCATTTTCTCTTTTCCGTTCTTTCTTCTTTCATTCATTTTGTCTCCTTTTCTTTCTTTCATTCATTTTGTCTCCTTTTCTTTCTTTCATTCATTCAGTCTCCTTTTCTTTCTTCTTTCATTCATTCATTTTGTCTCTTTTTCTTTCTTTCTTCTTTCATTTGTCTCCTTTTCTTTCTTCTTTCTTTCATTCATTTGTCTCTTTTTCTTTCTTTCATTCATTTTGTCTCCTTTTCTTTCTGCTTTCATCATTCATTTTGTCTCCTTTCCTTTCTTTTTTCTTTCTTTCATTCATTCATTTTGTCTCCTTTCTTTTTTCATTCATCATTCATTTTGTCTCCTTTCCTTATTTTCTTTCATCATTCATTGTGTCTCCTTTCCTTATTTTCTTTCATCATTCATTTTGTCTCCCTTTCTTTCTTCTTTCATCATTCATTTTGTCTCTTTTCCTTTCTTTCTTTCATTCATTTTGACTCCTTTCCTTTCTTTTTTCATTTATCATTCATTTTGTCCCCTTTCCTTATTTTCTTTTTTCTTTTTCTTTTCTTTCATTCATTTTGTCTCTTTTCTTTCATCATTTATTTTGTCTCCTTTCCTTTCTTTCTTCAGTTTCTTTGTTTCCTCCTCTTCCTTCCCATTTATTTTCCTTTCCTTCTTTCTTTCTTTCTTAATCCACAAATATCCACTACAAATAACCCAGGAGTCTGAAAGTCTTGTTCCAGGTCCCTAAACACAAACCAAAAACTGCATTATCCCTAAACTCTATAAATTATTAGAACCCCCTTCTTAAGCAGAGAAGCCACAATCCCCTCACCCCCGACCATAATTAAATGCCAGTATAAATTAAATAAGCATATATATGAGTGTTGTGGGGCACACGCATATTTCCTCCTTCTTTTTTTGTAATGGTTACATGCACATGCATTTTTACATGTGTGACTTTGTCTGCTTTTATGAATGGACATATTGCAGTGGGTGGGGGTGAGGTGAGAGTCTTTGGGGGTAGCAGGATGGAATATCAGCTTCAAGCTAAGACAGAAGGGAAGCAAGGAAGAAAAAATACCCCAGGAGGAATGCAAGGACCAAAGTTGAAATAATGAGCACGGAATTGAAACAGATGGCCAGGGAAAGTGTGTGTGTGTCTCTGTGTGTGTCTGTGATGGAGATTCATAAGACATATGTGAGTATGTCTGTATGTGTGTGACAGGGAATCTTGTGGAGATAGATAGAAAGAGAGAGACTGTGTGTAATGGGGATTCATTGATAAGTGAGCATGTGTGAGTGTCATGGATTCACACTATGTGCACGTAAGAGAAAGAGAGCATGTGTGTATATAATTCATGTTATGTATGCATCCTTCAATAATTCACTGAGTGTCTGTCCATCTGTCTGCATGTAAGGAACTACACAACATATTACCATTTTCTGTGTACTAATGGGACCCCAGGCATGTTTTAGAAAGTTAATTTTTGAAAAAAAAATAATAAAATAATTATAAAAATAATATTGTAGGGTCTCTGATATCTATCTATCTATTTATAATTCATATTTTGTAAAATCTCCCCAGATAAATTAAATGTGATCAAAGTGTTCATGACGGTGATGGTTTTCAAATAAGGTATGAATCAATAAATGATCTCTCAATTGGGCCAATTTCTCCATTTAGGCCTTTCGCAGGAACTATGGGCAGAGTTTTAGCTTGTGTAAGGAATTCATCTTAATAGGTGTGTGTATGCACTATTGTAGGGAATTCATTATAATGGGTGTGTGTGAGTGCATGTGTGTGTATGTGTCTCAGGGATTCATTGATAAGTGTGTGTGTGTGTGTGTGTGTGTGTGTCTGTACATTTGTGAGTGTGTGCAAGTGTGTTAAGAAAGAGTTAACATTAAGTCTAAAAGTTGGAGTTTTGCAGTACATGCCAGCATTCAACAAACTAAATGTTACCACTTTAGCATTAACCTTCAGACTCTGAGATTATATCTGCCAAGCGTTGTTAGAATCGGTCCAATGGGTTTTCAGGTCAGGGTAACTGGATGTAAGTGGACAGATGCACATTTGTATGTTTAAAAGATATACAGATAAAATAACTTGTTGGTATATTTGAGTGTGTGGGTGAGAGAGTAGAGAATATACATTCAATTTGTCAGTTGAATGGTTCATAATTTGGTTTCTGCTTGTTAATGTGTCGAAGACCCAGTTTATAATGATAATCACTCTTATAAAGGCTAAGTATCTAAATGCTTATATAACTCATGTGACCACTACACCAGCAATGTGTTTATGCATAACTATCTGTCTGAATATAGAAGGTATGTATTAATTATGGGAACTTAGGAAGGACACAGTTTTCAGTGTTTAAGTATTGAGTCTTTATGCAAATTGGAAAAGCAATTTGTCACTATGTAGGGATAGTTATATGAATTTTTGAAAGGGTTGACATTTTCTAGTTTTCCGAGCCACTTTGTGCATGTATCATTTTCAAATGTGAACCTCATTTGTTGGAATTTGTAAGCAATCCATATATATGAAATGCAATATGTATCCACCGGTGTTGGGTTTTTCCACACAGATCTGGGTTTTTTCAATGCCGTGCTGGGTTTCTGGGTAAAATCTGGGTTTTCATCTGTGTCTGGGCACATCTACCTCAAAAAATGAAAGTATATGTATTCACTTTGTTGATAGTTGCGTTAAGGTGGGAGTTCCTAAAAATGGATGCATTTTGTTAAGGGGGTTTAATATAGGTATTTAACTCTGAGTGCTGAGGGGTCATACTCTCTATATGCCAGATATAAGGGAAGCATCTCTTTAATGTAAATTTATTCAAAATAATGTTTTTATCCACATAAATATGAATTTAATGTTAGTTTTAGAATAAAATGTCTAATAAAAATATTTTTCCTATCAAAATGCAAAGGTTAGTTAAACTGAATATGCATGCCAGAAAGCAACTATTTTGATGTAATGTTTTTATGCACAGAAGAAATGTGGAAATTATGTAGGTAAAAGATATAGAAATGTATAGTTTTTTAAAGAGTTTTTGCCTGTGAATTCATCAGTGGAAAAAATAAAAATTAATTCATAACTAAGGAAGAGAATTGATAAAAGAAATAAGTTTATAACAGGGAGAGAATTCATGTGCTTAGTTTCGGCGTTAATAGTACCACGTCTAGATTTTTGTGTTTTTATGGCTCATCTGGGTTTCTTCGGTGCATGATCTGTGTTTTTTATTGTCAGGTGTGTGGCATCGCTGGTATCCACACACATAGCATAGAGATACTACACTCTGATCCTAGGCAGGATGGGAGGGTGATACTTTGATCCTAGGCAGAGCATGCAGATACTCCGATTCTAGGCAGAAGTAAATGACCAATTTGTCAAGGGAGATAACTTTTAAATGCTATTATAGAGAAGTTCATTTTATTTATTTGCAAATGTGTAAATAATCTGAATTCATTCAGGTCATATCAGATTGCACTAATTTCTCAAATGGTGACACAACAGGTCACAGAATTGTTTAGTTATTAATAAAAATTTGGAATTTAGAGTTATTCTTTTGATGTCAAGATTGGAAACTCACTTCTCGGTCTTTTGGCCAAGATCAAAGTGTAGTATCTGTTCTTCGAAAACCGGCATGGCCTATATGGGGTCCTGTGGCATGCTCGGATATCGTCCTGGGAGAAGTTGCACAGGATTTCTTGGCTGAGGCTGATAACGCGCTAAGAGCGAAGTATAGTATCTGCGCTTCAAAACCGCCATGGACTCGAAGTTTGGAGAAACACGGCCCTTCAGGGCTCCTCGTGGCATGCTCGGGTATCTTCGGATACCTGGGAGAAGTTGCACAGGATATCTTGGCTAGCTGGTCGAGAGGCGGTCACCCCATTAGCACACTTGGGATCTGTCCTGAGGAGCTTTTGAACCCATCCCGGTCCTCGTGGCATTTGTCTCAGCGACAAGGATTTAGGATTCTCCCCCCTCAGGTCTCTAGTCACGGGGACATGGGATCCCCACCCCTATCCCCGTCCTCGTGTCATTTGTCTCAGTGACAGGGATTTGGGATTCTCCCCCCTCAGGTTTCTAGGCACGGGGACATGGGATCTCCACCCCCAACCCCCTCCTTCGCGTGCAGGCTAGCCTTACATTAAAAAAGACTTCATGTCAAACTTGCCGCCGTAGGGAGGTGAATAAAGAAAGGCCTTTTGGCTAAGATCAAAGTGTAGTATCTGTTCTGTGAAACCTTCATGGCTTCAAATTTCAGAGAAACAGCATGGATTTATACTGAGAGCTTTGCACAGGATTCGTCCTGTGACCAATGACCAGCATGGCCCCAATGTCCGCGTAACATCAGTTTACGTGCAAGACCCCACCCTAAAATGACTGTGTGTCAAATTGGCCATCATAGGGAGGCAAATAAAGAGAAAGATTGGAAACTCAGATGTTTTGGCTTTCACTTTTATATCAATTGGTTTAACGTTTTCTTTCTAGTATCAAGGTACAACTTTAAGGTCTTCTTATAAATACTCACTAGTTATATTTCTTAGGACTTTTGCTTGATTTGACCGTATTTATCAATTATTGTTTTTATCGTTTCATTATCCCATTCATTAATTCTTGATTTATTTTTTTACTGATTCAATGCTTCCACTTGATTGGTCAAATCGGACAGCTATGTGATTTTTGCCTTATTTGGTATTTTAACAATTTTTTTAGTGACCAGCTGTTTCTGATTGGTTAATTTCTGTCCACCCATTTTTTTCTTAATGAGTTTTACTTCTTGTACTGGCATTTTGTTTTTATTGATGGCTTATTTCAGTTTTCCCAAAGTTTTTCCTTTTCTTTTGTGATTGCTTGTTTGTTAGCATTTTCTTTTTTATTATGTATTTATACATTTTCTCTATAGTTTTATTTTAACCTGATGTTTTCTGATTAGGCACATTCGATTAGCTTTTTTTATCTAACCAGCTTCATTATTTTTTCATACTTTTATTCCATTTGTTTATCTATTTTTGCAGAATTTCAGTGCTGCCATAGATTCTTTAAGTGCCTGGTATCAGATGACAACAATAAGCTCAAAAGCAGGGTTGCCAAATTAGCCATTTTTCAGCTATATCTGGCTGATTCTTTTCCAATTTAGCTTACTAAGTTTAATAAAAGGAAATATACAATTTCTATTAATTTGTTGGTGAGTCTTAGTGTATAGTTATTTTATTTGATGAGTGGGCTTTAAATGAGTATATATAACATTTTTAGCTGGGAATGGAAAAAACGATTTTAGCCATTTTTAAAGACAGTTTTAGCTATAAATAACAAACCATACTTGGCAACACTACTCAAAAGATGTATTTGGTCCCATTCTCCCCATTGCTACATCCGTCAATTTGCTGGGATCAGATCTAATCGGCTTGCAATGCTAACAATAGCATTGTCAATAGCAAAAACCAATTTACTTAGATCTCATTGGAGCAAAAAGTGAAATTCCACGGCTAATACTTTGATTAGTTGTTTCTGATTGGTCGTTTTTTAGTGTGTTCTGATTGGCCGTTTTTTTTTATTGTGTTCTGATTGGTTGATTATTTGTTTCTGTTTTTTTTTCTATCTTTTGTGTGTGTAAAGCATTTCACATTGTTGGTGTAATTTTCGTTGTTATTTTGGTTTTGTGTATAAGATCAGGGTTTCCTGATCTGAATTGCTATAAGTAGTCACCTAAAGGACTAAAAGTAGCGAATTTGTGATGAAAGTAGCCCAATGTTTTTTTAACCAATTGATATGCTTTTCAGAGTAGTGCATTTTAATACATAAAGTACACTACACAAGTTTAATGATTTTATCAATATCATGTATTTAATACAAATTTCATAATAGGATAACTACTAACTTACCTATATTTGCTGCATGAAGCATAATTATGGCTGTGCACTCCCTCTACATCTTCACAGTTGAAGATTATCAAGTTCTTATTAAATATCAAATCCAGGGATTAATATGAGAGTGCCGGAAATTTGAAAAGGGATTATATGATAAATTAAAAGTAGTTATCTTTGTGTGCGTCTTCAAAAGGTATTATATTATAAATGTATGAATAATCAATCATTGACTTTCTTCTTATTAGTAGCCCAGGTTTGCTCAGCTTATTTTAAATGTAATCCAGAAAGTCGCAAGTAGTGAAATACCAAATTTAGTAACGCTGGGCTTAAGTAATCCAATTCGCCACTTGTAGCTCTATCTGGCAACCCTGTACAACATTAAGGACTAACGTTTTCTTCTTTGTTTTTATTACATAATTATATTCACAGAGAAAGAGAGAGCAGTTTCATGTATAATGTCATCAAAAAGTTATTGTTATCAAAATCAGTAGGTCCCAAATCCAAACAAATTTATATAGTTCAAACGTTCATCTCAAAGGAGAATTTCTCCTTGATAAAGAATAGGCCTGATAGAATGTTATGCTGCTAATGTCTGGTTGCATTTTAGGGGAACACTCAGACACACATACACATTAGATGTGTCGCTAAAATAGTTGGGTACTTGCCATAGAGCAATAGTTGGCAAGTTAGTCTCACAAATTATTACTAGTGTCGTGAATTTGATCCTAACCCTGCCAGTCTAATCTAAGCTAATCTTCAAGAGAAGTGACTGTTTTAACATTTTTGAATTTTATTTTTTTTAAACAAGCTCAGTTATGCCGTTGTTTCTGTTTGTTAATTTTTTCTTTTCTTTTTGTTTTTATAGGTAAGTGTTTCACATGATGGAACTTTCATTTTGGTTGGCAAATCAGTGAGTTTCTCATTTTTCTCTCTCACAAAAAAGAAGAAAGCATATTGTAATGTATTAATGTTTGAGGTGAATTTTGTATTTACTTTAAAAAATGTATAGAAAACATTTATACTTCTATTATAGAAATAAAATAATAATTAAAATCACCTTTAATATAGAGTTAACTCTCCTTAGATATTTTACCCTCAATTCATAGTTTTCATTTTGTTGTGATTGTATCCACCATATTGATTGAATAAACGTGTTTGAACGAAGCTATTACACATACACTGCAGCTGGTACATTACTGTGCAATCACATCCCTATCAAGCTCATTTTCCACCTGCCTCACTGACCTAATGCATATTTTTGTTATTAAACTACCTAAATTTCTTTTCTGACCTCTCTCTTCCTAACCTCTTATTAAACTACCTAAATTTCTTTTCTGACCTCTCTCTTCCTAACCTCTTATTAAACTACCTAACTCTCCTTTCTGTCCTCTCTCTTCCTTCTTACCCACTACCTGACCTGACCTGACCTTTTATGTTACTACTAAATGCGTAACATTCAAACACAGGCAAGAATAAGCAGAATAATATTATAGATTCATTTGTATAGTATTTAATTTGCATTTACTTCTGAGGAAAAATACAGTTTTTACACTTTGATCATTGCTAGACAAAGAAAAGATCGCACAGTATGAAATCTTTATGGCACAAAGCTATTTGGATTTTCATTTTTTAAATGATTACACAAAAATATGCAATCCAAAATCTAACGAAAGAACATAACATATTTTTCTGTAAACAATTAAAGGAAAAGATTGAACTCAGAAACTGATAAATATTTACTATCGAAATGGAAAATTTGCAGGAATAGGAGGAGGTAGGTGAGCAAAGATCAGGGAAAATAATTCTCTTTATTTCTCTATTTGTTCCTCCACTCCTTCTTTTCTTTTTCATTGTTTTCTTCTCCTTCTCCTACCTCCTTTTCTCTTCTTTTACCTCCTTTTCTCTTCTTCTTTGTTCTTCTCTTCCCAATTCCTATCCCCTTCTCAGTTACAGGGAAGAGAGAGTGATTGAAGAAAAAAGGCGGGGGGCTAAAGAGAAACGGTGAAGGAGAGGAGAAACAGAAAGAGAAGAAAAACAAAATTTAGAAAGGAAGAAAAGAAAACAAGTGAAGAACTGTAGGAGAAAAAATGGAAGCTTACTATGGAATTCTGGGGAGACAGCAAGACATCTCGCAAAGATCAATGAAGTCGGGTCATGTTTTTACAAGACGCGAGATGTTTTCCCCCTTGTGGCTTACGGGCCTGAGCCATAGACCCGGCCCTTACTTGATGTGCTATGCAAGTCAGAAGATGGCATATCATTTTATTTTTCTTCTTCCCATTTCGTGTGTACATGTTTTCGTATTCGTGTTCCGACGAAAAAGCAAAAATGGAAATTAAAGCTGAAGCCTGTCGTGTGCTGCGGGGTCAGCAGAAGATGGGAAGCCGGGGAGTCGTTTGAACATCATCCTTATGTTGTGGCTTTACAAGTTGCCCTTCTTGTCGTCATCATTATCATCATCATCATTATTATCTATAATATTATTCTGCTATGTGAATTTGAATGTTATGCTTTGAGTAATAACAAAGAGAAAGGTTAGGTAGTTTAACAGGGGCAGGGGGATAAAAAGGACAGAAAAAAAGGTTAGGTAGCTTTCCTTTATTCTCCACATTCTCTTCCTCTTTCCTCCCCTTTTCACTGTTTTGTTCCTTTCTTTCCTCTCCTTACTTTCTTCCATTCAGCCTCGTTGTTTTGTCCCTTTTTATGAACGGTTAGGGTGGGCGAAGTCTAGATACATAGATACATATAAATGTCAGAACACATTAATAAACTAAACCCAGCAACAGTGTTTAAACTGGTCTGTTGTGGGTAGCAGTGATTAATAATAAAAATTGTACTAATTTGGCTATTGGGAACAAGAGAAAGACAATGATGGGACTTGACTTTAAAAAAATATCATCTTTTATGCATTGCCAGTGAGATGGGGTTGAGTGAACTGGTGTATAGAAAGATATAAAAATGTGAACATTTCAACCTGTGTAGGATGAAACATCTGCCTTTGGTTCTAAGAACAACCTTGGGATTCAAACCAATAAGAAGATTGAGAGGAAAAAAGGAATGACATGAATTGAAAAGAATTATCATTTTTATTTATTAATTATTTCTATCTCTTGGGCTTTTTCTGTCAAGAAATCAATTCAGCTTTTACTGTTGTGAGGTTTTCTCTTTATTGTTTTACTTGAACGTTTCTAATGTATGAAAAATACTAGTAAAATACCTGTTGCTTTATTAACAGTATACTTAGGGGTGGAAATCTAAAGCAGTATAGTATCTGAAAAGAAAAACTCATGGGAGTTGCCTGAAGTGACTATCCCTAGCACTTAACCAAATCTTCTGCTCACAGACACTCAAAAATGTGTTCAATTCCACCTCATTTTACTTTCTTGTCTTCTTTTCTGAATTGTCAAGTTCAATTGTTCTCCTTTAAGGAATATCTTTCTTTCACCCCTACCCTTTTGCGTAACCCTACACTGTTTCCCTCTTTCCCCACCCTCTTCTCTGTCTTTGTGTTGTAATTCCATTCTGAAAACCTCTCCTCTACCCCTACCCTTTTCAATGTATAATTTTTATTTCTAAAGTGTGACAGACAGACGGACAGATGGTTGGACACATTGATTATCATAATGTAGTTTGTATACTTTAGTTGACATTTGTCCAGTAATGAGCTTACACAAAGAACAATCAGACAGCAGTAACACAGAGAATAATATTAATGACCATTTCAGTTTTTGTCACTTAGCCAACTTGCACATGAGTTGAAATATTATAAGGTAAATGAGGAGTCACAAGATTTAATGTATCAATATGTAAACAGGTCAGAAACACATGATTTGCTTAATAAACAAGAATGCTATTGATACTGCTGTGAGACCACCCAACTTAGCAGATTGGTGCTACATAATCTTGCTGACTGCCTCATAGTCAGTAGATCAGTGTATGTGCAAAAGCTGCAAGATCTACATGGTATAAATATTTGTCTAAATAAATATATATCCATTTTTCTCTTTTTCTCTCACTATATATATATGATCGCACAACTCTGCTATGTTCAAATTTCTTCTGATGAGGTCGTTCACAATGACGAAATGCATAAATATTTATCTTCATGATAATAAACATGTTTGAGATGTAACACGCTTTTCTCAATCTTTCTTTTCCATATTGTCTAACCATATGCACCATATATATATATGTATATGTATGATGATAGAGGGTTTGATTATACGCGCACTCAAATATATATGTATATACACACACATATATCAATAAATAGATTCATCTTGTATACCAAGTACAGACACTCTCCTGCTTCTTACATCCTCAGACTCTCTCTCCATGTATATATGTATATGTGCATGCAAGCCTGTGTGTCTGTATGTATGCTTATAATGCCATATCTGTAGTCCTTGTGCATACCTCAACATACACACTATCAGTCTACTCTAGCCACTAATTGCGAATGAACCGTTACTCCCTCCAAACAAAGTTATCGTCAAGAATATTAGATTCTCTGCTGAGACATTTCCATGTTATTACCAATTTTATATCAGCAGAAAACTATGTTACCTGTCCCTCTGACTAGTGGCCAAGAATAATTCCAAATATATACATGTATGCACACACATATATATTTTTTCATATAAGCATGTGCAATGTGTATATAAGACATACACATGCATGTCATTGTATACACATACACACATATGTCATTATATATTAAGTGTCTATATATACAAATATATATGTGTGTATGCATACATACTTGACTCATGCATTTATATACATATGTATATATATTTTCATATAGGCATGTGTAATGTATATAATGCAAACACGTGTATGTCCTTGCATAGTATATATATATATATATATGCAAACATTCTGGTTAGTCACTCAA
>VCCN01004864.1:1221372-1234613 GCA_006491835.1 Architeuthis dux
TAAGACAGAATACAAATAATTACATGCCTCTATAATCTTACATTTGTTCCTCTTTTTGCTCATTTCACTGTTTTTAAGTAAAATTGCCAGCAGCCGTCAAATCTTCCGATTTTTGTTCTACTCTAATTCTCTTTCCTTTACTTTGAAAAAAAACCATCATGAAGTCATAGCACAACGCAATATATGGGCCTCCATCCCCAGCACCTGAGTAGACAAAACGAAAAAAAGAACTCTGATGAATAATGCTGGGCATAGTTTCAATGAACATATTTATTTTAGAAAATGGTTTTCTTGACTCTTTTTTTTTTTGTCTGAATGAGAGTTGGGTGGTTGTTAATTTTCAGTTTGTATATTTTGACTCAGTTCTTAAAAACCACTGCCTTAAAAGGACAAATGCAAAATGCAACTTTCTAGACCAAAACAAAATATTTGTTAGACGGGTGTTTTAATCATTGCATGTGATTTAGTCCTCATGTTCCTCATCTATCTAAACCACAGTGATAACAAAAATAACTTGGAAAAAACAGATAGAAGAAAGTAAATATAACTATAAATGGATTTATTTTTATGAATAGTGTTTCAAAAATCAAAAATAATTATGAACACAATATTGCTTAACACAGTAAGGATACTGCAAAAGACGTGGCCTAAATCAATGCTCACCAACAATCCTGCCATACATAAGTATTTAATTAGAAAAGAAAAACATGACTAATTTTCCTGCTACTAGCTTTGTGGAAAGGGTACAAAGATCCTAGAAGAGAAATTATTATTACTTATTTATGGCAACCACTTGGGTTCTAACAGTAGTGCTGACAGACCCTCCTCCAATGGTCCCTGTTTCCTGGCTTGGTAGAGTTGCGTGTTAATATGGCCAAGGTCCTGGGGAATGATGTTCAGCCAGTTGTCTTGACCAGCCTATAGGAAGTTTCCAACCAAATGTCTTCAGGTCCAGGTCAAAGACATTGTTTACAGAATAACCAGGCTCCTTCCTTATTAAGTGTCCAAACCATTTTAGCCTTTGCTGGTTGATCAATGCTGAACCTGTTTGCTTTGTTGTCAAATGAGAGAAAAGAATTGTATGCAGTTAATAACTGGACCTTTTTGAATTTGAAGAACGGCGTGGACGATAGCTTAATTCTGGTTTATTAGAGTTAGAAAGAGGTTCATGATATTACTTAAGATTAACTTTGCACAGTATTAGAAGGACGTGTGCCTCCATTTTATCAGTGTCTCCACAATTTGAAGAAAGATTTCTCTCCAGAATGGCCAAAAGATTCTATTATTCTGACAAATTTTGCTTTTGGTATCTTGTTTTGAAGACGGATGAAGCATATCTTTGGATAAAGTGTTCATTTCTGGTTGGTAATGATTTTTCAAATATAAAAACAAAATTCAAATGGCAATGGGCTGTCCATGTTGCAAGAAAGTCTGACAACCGCTGGACATCACGACTCACAAACATGAATACCCAGATATATTATGCAAAATTGTGGCCTGCAAAAAAAATAAAATGGCATGACAATTTCAGAAGATCGAGGGTCTGTGGAATCTTGAGGAATGTCTATGTCCAATGATGGACGTTAAAAGGCTGATGATGATGATAACTTAAATGTTTTCTTTGAGTACTTAAGAAAAAAGTATGCCAGCAATTTTATGGTCTATCATTATCGCATTCCATTTACCACTCTACAAATAAACTGTAATATTATTTATAGTCTTAATTTACTCCCACTCAGTGTGAATATTTATATGGTTCACTGCAGAGACATTGCCATTCCTTAACAATCATGGAACCTGTACTACAATTCTGAAATGGTTTCAGATAAGAGATTCTGTATGTGTAGTATCAATAACTGGGCAGCCTCTGAAAATAACAGGCATTTATATTTGTAGAAATCTCATTTACTTGGCATTGTCAAACATTGGTTGGCAGCCCTCCACTCTAAAAATGAGATATGCCCAGCTGAACATTAAAAGAATTCAGATATTTTTTTTATTTATTTATATTTTTAGTGAGATTTTGAATAAAATATTTTTTCCTTGGGGCGGGTAAATTGAAAAGAAAATAAGGAACAATTTTAAATTAGCAAACTCGTTAAAAACTAAAAAATCAAGGATGGAATAGAATTGGATGTGGAAAAATTTACATTAATTAATTATCTGCATTTAAATTTCTTTTTCCTCATTAAATTAATTCTTTTCAAGTGGTGGAAGATGGGAAATTGGGCAATAATTAATTCTGGATATTTAAATGGCTAAAAAATAATGCCAGGTGAGGAGCAGGGTTAGATGCGATATATTGACCAATGAAAAAAAAGAAATTACTGTCCAATAAAAACAAAGAAAATACTGACCAATCAAAAAAAGAAAATAGAAAAGGCCAGTTTTATTTTTTTCCTTTCACTGAATTTCTTTTTATATCTTTTTCTCTTTGCAATGTTTTTGAATAATAAACTGGAGATCATGTTGTCATAGCAACTGGGGTGAAATCTTAAATGCAATTTGATTGGTTGATATTTGACTGTGTGCAGCAGTAATGGGCGAGGATTTGTGGACAATAGATTTTCCTGTTTCTGCCAGCAGGTCAAGGTTGCATGATTTGTAATTTAGAGTGTATCTATCAGAAATTTGTATGCATATAGGTATAAGTGTGTATTCATACGTGTCTATAAGCATCTTCATAACTGCAGATAAATCAGAGGTGAATATTAATCACATAAATCAAACATTATAACATTATACTATGAAAATTTCAGATCAATATTCAGCAAATAATTATGTGTCAGGCTACAGATTTTCATTTTTCAAATTGCGCAGATCCATCATGTTTGGAAGATTGATGCAACACAATCTTTTGCTTTCATTTATATCATTCGTCACTGTACCATATATATATATATATATATATATATGAGAGAGATAGATTATATATATAGATAGATTATATATTGAAGGTTACTCATAAGTTTTGGGGTATAACTTGGCAGCTGTGATGTATTCATAATAAATATATGAAAACCCATCGTTGTCTGCATATCAGGGAAGTTTTATCCCAAAGGCAAGCGGCTATCCATTAATTATCTCCTTGTTTTGACTGAAACTTTGGCTCCTTGCCATAAACCTGTCTCTGAAAACACAATTTTGCCGCATAAGCACCTCATCTTTGCTTGGAAGTCATCAGAGATGCCAGGGGAGACTGGGTGAGGAAGCCATATGGTTCTCTTGTCCATCTGATCTGGTATTGCTGGGTAGACCCAGTCAGCTCAGGTCAAACAGACAGGCTGGAATATCAAATAAAATATAGCTGCATCTCTGACCAAGACTCTTTATAATAATTTTTAATGGTGTACTTAGATCTTTTCGGACTATTGTCCTCATCTTGGTTGTTTTTTTTTTAATACAATGATTTGGCCATTGTACCCTATGGCCTTCCTTGGGTGTATGTCTTGATCAAGAACATTGTCAGACTGTGGGGACAACAACCCCATTCAGTCAGGACATATTCTCGAGGAAGGCTGTATGGTACAACAAAAAGTGAAATAGAATACAAGGTAGTGATTACAAAATTGAATAATTGTGTATGATACTCTTTCATATTTCATATAGAACTGTCAAACTGATTTGGAATAACATACATGCAAGTGTACCAAGTAATACTAGTAAATACTCATTGGTTTGCTAATGGTATACCTAGCGGTGGAAATCTTAAGTACTATAGTATCTGTTAAAACTCATGGGAGTTGCATGAAGTGACAATTCCCAGCATTTAACCAAATCTTCTGCTCATAGACACTCTAAAGTGAGTTCAATTCCACTTCATCTAATTTTTTCACCTTTCTTCTGTCTGAGTTCAGCCATTTTTCTTTAGCGAATATCTTTGTTTCAACAGCTACCCTTTTGCAAACCATTACCCTGCTTCTCTCTCTCTCTTCCCGCCTTCTTGATGGTCTTTGTGTTGTGATTCCATTCTCAGAACCTCTCCTATCTCCAACCCTCTCAATGTAAAATATTTATTTTTAAAATGCGACGGATATATTTCTCATTATAATATAGAATAGATATAAGTATTGTGACACAGACGTAAACATTGCTTATTATAATAAAGGTTATATTTCCACACTAATATTGAAATAGATGCCTTGTTTGGCTTTATTGAATATAATCCATTGAAATAGAAAGCAGATGATCAAAGTTTCATTCTTGTCTATTGTAATACTCTGTAATTAACTGACGATGCATTGTAACCCATTGTATTATTTTTGACTACTAATTAAGATGAAGATAATTAATAGTCCAAATTAATTCAATGGGATTCTGTAATCTATTTAAGAGAAATTAGTGAATCATTAAACTTATTTTAAAGTGGATCCATAATATAATTGATTAACGATGGGTAATGTTGATACTGAAATTTTTTCCCTTTTTTAAATATTTAATCAGAATGATGTGAGGTGATTACAACACGATCAGAAACCCAAATTCAAAAGATACATAATTAATTTTACTGAGCAGTGATAGATTATCTACCACCCAGCCGCCCTCAGGTGAATTTTAGCAAGGCTAACCCCTGATCTTGCCTCTCTCTACCTCACGTTTTGTTGAATAGAATAAAGTGCCGATAAGTCATGTTAAATAACTCATTGTTGTACTATGTATAATGCAGTACAAAGTCCTAAGAGCATTACTTCTAAATGTTCCAGTTTGGAGCCTAATTTAGAAAACAATATAGAATTTGCAATATCCCAAATATGGAAAACATTATATGCAGCAATACTGAAATATCGTCCAAAATGCTCACATGTACACTCAAACCATTATTTATACACTCAACTAGACCATTTATTGCTCTCTGGCCACACCCTCTTTTCCAAGCCATTAGGCGTAAGCCTGCTCAGCCTAATGGTTAATCCACCACTGGTTACATCACTATCAGAACTATTAGAAGGTTCATAATTTATTCTAAGGCTATGTACTTGATAGACATGTCTAGAACGCAAATGTTATCAAAATATAATATCCTATGGGTTTTTAACTAAATTGGTTGAGGTGGGATCTGCAAAGATGATGTGATCGTTTCCCACTCTTGAAATGCTTAGGGAATTCATGGGTGTGATTCTGTAAAAGCATCTGTTCCACAGCTATGTTTCCCCTTGGGTGTTTGTGAATGTATTGTTTATGCTCATCTTGCAGACCAATTTGCAAGTCTTGTGAGTTTCATCATCACTGGGCAGGGCCAGCTTTAAGCCAATTGGACCAATTGCTCCCAATTGGGCCCCGTGTCTTAGGGGGCCTGCCATAAGGTATTCTACAATGAAAATGCTTGAATTCCTTGCTTGCTAAAACATGTTTACTGCATTTCCAAGTCCCAGTGAATTAGGAGGATGTGATGAATCATTTATAATTTATTATTGTTAAGTGAACTCCCCCAAAAGATGTTCCCAATGCTGTTCACTTACACTTTGAATGTTTATTTTCTTAACAAAAAATAAAATGAATTTTTAATAAATCATTTCCCAGTCACTAAAACAAGTTGTTTTGTAACTATTTGTAACTTTTTAAAGGTCATCTACACATTTCGTTTGTTTACTTGTAGCCTTACATGTACACAATTATACATCGAAATGTACTTAGATCCATTTGGTCTATCAACTCACATGCACCACTTTCTAAGTGCACATTTGGATTGCTTTCTCCATTCTACCATAGATATATAAAGTCTGTAATAGACCTATAAGATTCTTGTTTGTGAAAATCTGGGGATCGACAAAAAATGTTTCCAATTCGGCACTGTCACTGGGTACCCCATTACTGTGGCCTTGTACCAGACTAAATCAAGCTTACTTTTTGTTTGCTCTAACAGTTAGCAAACTAACCTATCAGACCACTACTTCTGTAAAGTTTTGATTTTTATTGTGTATTCCATACTTGAGGCTTGAGGAAGAAGAAGAAAAAAAGATGGAAAACATAGTGGAAGAAGAAAATGAACATACAACAAAAATTCTTCTTCACCATTTTTTATCTTGTACACTGCTTCTCTTTTTCTCTTCCCTCTCATTTCTTCAGCTTGGTTACTTTTCTGTTAGTTGTCATCATCATCATCATCATAATCATCATCATTTTTCTTTTCGCCCATCTGCTCTCTCTCTCTCTCTGTCTCACACGCACACACATACAGACTCCCTATAAATGATCTCATTTTCTTTGACTATTTATAGATTTCCATTAATATCTTTCTTTATAAGATGTTTGTCCGACCAACCTCTTCCCCATCTCATTTCAACCCCTTTCTTTCATCTCCTATTCTCTCTCTCTCTTCCAATTTACCAAACATCTTGAGTTGGAACGTATAATTATGCTTCTAATATGACAGGGGGTTAGACTTGAGACATACTACTGCCCTGTATGGAGCAGATATAATTTAGTTTTGATTTGCTTTTTGTTTTGTTTTGACCCCTATTGTTTTTGGGTTGAGATTACAGGTGGAGGGGTGGGGGAAGTTGTTTTTTTTGTTGAGTGGCATATGCGGTTGTGGTTGGAATTCAAATGTTCATTTTTTTTTAGGGTTTTTATATATATATATAATGTAATGTGTGTGTGTATTCATATATATATATGTAATGTGTGTGTGTGCATTCATACATATGTGTGTGTGTGTACATATATATGTGTGTGTGTACATATATATGTAATGTGTGTGTGTGTGTGCATATATATGTAATGTGTGTGTGTGCATATATATGTAATGTGTGCGTGTGCATATATATGTAAAATGTGTGTGTGTGCATATATATGTAAAATGTGTGTGTGTGCATATATATGTAATATGTGTGTGTGTGCATTCATATATATATGTAATGTGTGTGTGTGCATGCATTCATATATATATATATATGTAATGTGTGTGTGTGCATTCATATATATATATGTAATGTGTGTGTGTGTGCATTCATATATATATATGTAATGTGTGTGTGTGCATATATATATATGTAATGTGTGTGTGTGCATATATATATATATATGTGTAATGTGTGTGTGTCCATTCATATTTATATATACATAAATGTGTATGTGCCATTTCATATTAAAGATGCATAGCTATCAATGAATAAGATTGTAGACCAAGACTGTGAGTCTATATCTATATCCATATATATATTGTCAAATCCATATACAGCGCTGTTTCGTCGTCTTATGACTCATCAGTGTGGCTACTGACTACCTTGGCGCCTCGAGCTAGGATTATATATATATATATTGTCAGGTGTGTTTGTTTGAATGAGGCAGCCCATGTGTGTAAGTAAGTGTGAATGAGTACATGTCGTCTGTAAACGTTGCATAATTTTGTGTTCATTTCCGCATGAAGTTCTTTTGTTCTCAGACTCTTCTTTTGGCAACGAAAGCAAAAAAAGTCAACAATTCTCACCCAATAGTCAGACCGATGTGAAAATCACACACACACACACACACACACACAGGTTCATTTTAAAATAAATGAAACATTTATTTTCTGAATGGGTAATTTATTTTCATAAACAAATAAAGTTGCATGTGTGGGTATTTATCCACCTTCCCACAAGGATAGAATGTGACACAAGGTAGGTTTAATGTGGCAGAGCACACATGTGGGTGTGGGCAGGAATAAAAACTGACCAGTCCCCATGAGCAGTGTCATGAAGGCATCAGGCTGACCCATGACCATCCCCTTTTCAGTGTAATGAGGGAGGTGCTACCCCAGGGCAACTGCCCTCCATCCCAAGGCTGGGCATTGTATACTCTTTTCGAGGCCACAGGGCGAATCCTTGGCCAGGTAAAGATCCATATACATATGTTTGCTTTGAGAGAGAGAAAGAAAGAAAGAAAAGAGTCAAAGAGTCAAACCACCCTTGGGCAAACCACTGGCTACTTTACCCCGCCCATGCAGTTGCAGTAAAGCTGTTATTTCAATTGTCAACCCTGACAGGATCTGCTGACTGCCTCTATTATCATAGCTAATTACTCCACCAATATTTACATTTTTATTCACTTTATAGTTGGGCCATTGTAACAGCTTTATCGATTAGAAAATTAAAAACATCAAAGCAATAAAATACAAACCACAAACAATAACCAAAAAGAAAAAAGTGAAACCGATAAATATATACTTATCTCTCTTAGTTATAGCACTTTTCAAGATATTCTTTCTTTTTTAACCCATTAATTGTGGAAGGTCGTAAAAAGTTATCTATTGCAAGATAGAAGCCCTTGTCCATTGCAAGTTATCCATTGCAAGATAAAAGCCCCTTACTTACAAATAGAACTGTGTTGTCATCAATCACAATAAAACGGACATCTTATTGAGTTAGTCATAGAATTGCAATGACGGAAATTCCCATCAGGTGTAGGTGTAGGCCAAGAGCAGAAAGATGAAGCGATCAATATAATCAATTTCATATATGCCGTCATGTTTGTTAGTAACAACAATAACAATAACAATAACAACATCTGAAGAGACTGTTCAATCAGGTGCCTTAGGGCTGTAAGCAGGCAGGACTACCTTTGAGTTAAAATTATAAAGATTGAAGAATGTTAACAAACAGCAATGCTGTCAGCTTGCTTGTTTGCATACCTTCAGTGCATTATACAGATAGTGCCTGTCGGAGAAATGCCCAGGTCTGCATTATTTTCAAGTAGAAAGGGATTTGCGTGTCTCAGGAATGCTCACTGTGGGGTCTGGAAGCTGAGGAATCGGTTTTCTGCATTTGCATAAACCTGGAACAAAGGAAGTGTGTACACAGTTGTGACAGAATGTAAACACAGATGTGAGTGAGTTTGTGGTGTGTTTTTCTAGCAAATATTGAAGAGATGCCTGGTTTTGTGTATGTATGCACACACACACACAGAAACACACACACACTCTCACATAGATGTATATGTACTAGTGTACCTGTGTCATCAACAATAATGGCATACATTATTTTATTTCAGTAGTTAATTTGTGTGTCTCAAAACATACTTGTTAGCAATCAATACTAGAAATGTGAATTATTTTGTTTATATTTCAATGTTTATTCTCATCATCTTCAGAACATGTTTGCCCATGGCTCTCATTACTTATAAATAAATGCTTATGCACATAAGAATCATAACTATAAATGCTTCATGGTTATTTTCCATGTGTATTGTGCATAGCTTTCAGCATTTATATTCTTGTAAAATACCCATCGATTATTAAGCTCTACTTTCAAGGAACAAGTTTGCTTAGACAAAATGTTCCTCAAACCAATGCCATGCGACGCTAATGGTAACCAAAGACACCATGGGATAGCGGTTGGATGGAAGAGGATATGTGATGGAAGTGTGTGTGTGTGGGGGGGGGGTTGAATCAAATAGGTGGGAGGTGTGATCATGTAGCGGGAAGAGGGGGAGGGGCTCATCTGTATTTTAATGATGATTCATGGCTACAGTCAAATAATTATGCTGTTGAACTTCTGGACTCTCTTCCTGGCAGGGAGGGGGAGAAGGGCGTGGGGGGGATCCCCTCCTCTCACCCTTCTCAGGTGAAGAATGAAACGTGTGTGGGGTGGGGGGCAGAAATTAGCATTGAGTTAATGGAGAAAGAGGCTGGGGTAGTGGTCGGAGTAGAGGTAGAAATAGAAGTGGGGGGTGTTTTAATTTGTTGGGGATGTAGGGGGAATTAGGAAGTTGTGGAGGGAATTGTGGGTGGATGGGGGAAAGTGTGAGTGACCGGAAATTATAGTTAAAGATGGTGAGGAGCAATCGGAGTAGAATGTGTAATAAAGGAAGGGGGAGGCGCCACAGCAGAGACGTAGAATGAGGACTTGGCAGGAGCGCAACGTGGTAACAGGGGACGGCAGTGGATTTTAAAACTCAGCAGGACAATCTGGAAGTGTCGATGGATGGGAGATTTTGGAGAAGCGATTATTAGCGAGATAGCGTTGGAGATTTTCATCTTCATCATCATTATCATCACCATTATCATTTCCCTAGGAGTATCACCAGCACCCCAGAGTCACCCCCCCACACACACCGAATCAATGCCTAATTTGATACGTTTCCCTTTCTCTGAGCCTCGTAACGCCACGACACATCTGCTTCTTTCGATTACTAAAGTTAAGCAACATTCTATCTACTCAGCATTAAATTTGTAACAAAGAGAATTGTAGGTTGAAGAGGATACGCGATGGAAGTGGAGTGGGGAGAAGAAGGAAAATTTGAACCAAATTGGCTGGGAGGAGTGATCGTGTAGCGGCAAGAGAGGGCACGGGTAACGCTCATCGGTATTTTAATGATGATTCATGACTACACAGTCGATTAATTACACTGAACTCTCTTCCTCTTGGCCTGGTCGTAAGTTGGGGGAAATAAAAGGAATTTCTACGTTTCCCTTCTTTTCTATTATCGTTGCATGCATCTTTTTTCATAACGCCACGGCAATCACCTGCTTCATTCGATTATTGAAGTTAAGCAACATTCTATCTACTCCAGTATCAAATGAGTAAGAGAATTCCAAAATGCTGGATTTTTCGATGGATTCAGGAAACCCTTGGAAAAGTCTTTTTACATTTACTAATTTGCCGGAGTCGCTTATGAGTATCAAGTTATAAGTTCACAAAGATTCACCGTTCCATCACAATTGTTCATCATCAGAAATGTATGTGTGTGCGCATGTTTAAATGATAGTCCAGTCTTCGCTTGGATTAGTGGATTGGTTTAGTGTTTACGCTTGAGACCATAGGGGTCATTACTTGGGGTCAATACCGGGAACGTTTGCATCAATCTAATTGCATAATACTTCCATTAGCCTACGAATGGCATTTCAGAAAATGATTTGATAAATCTCAAGTTTCTATGTTCGTAATAGACTTATATTTAGAGAGTATAAACAAATCGGTTCATACTTACAATAACTAGCTTTCCATGGAAGTATCACAATCCTGTTCCTCATGGCATTTGTCTCAGTGACAGGGATTTGGGATCTCCACCCCACCCTGCCTTCACGTTCTCGAACGTGCAGGACCCCACTCTAATCCGACCTTGTGTCAAATTTGCCGTCGTGGGGAGGCTGATAAAAAAAAACACTTAAAATAAAAGTGACTGCCAACGGAAAGCATTCATATGGACCCCCGAGTTAACGAGGATTGACCACACCCATAATATATTTTGTCGATTTGTGTACCCTTCTGGTCCGAAGTAAATATTTGCTTGCATCTCTTCTTGATCCCTTTTTGGCTACCTGCAGGTCCGGTCGGTCCATTAGGCGAACCTATGCGGCCACTCACCTAGGGCGCGAAGGTTCCAGGGGTGCTCTTCAAACTGAAAGAAAATTGTCGTTAGAATACAACCGGAGCACACATTTAAAGTCTCGTCTAGGGCACATGAAACCCTTGTGCCGGCTTTGGCTACCCCTATGCAATCATCGCCTTTCAATATGCTTGTTGTATCAATGTCAACATGGAGCATTTTTGGATTTAGCTGCCTGTCATTCTTCTTGAGTGAAAAGCTTTTGTTTATTTCCCTTAATTCTTCTCCAATGTTTATTCTCAGCCCCGTGTCTGCCTTCTGTTGACCTTTTTCTTTGTTTTTGTCTTTTCCTGTTTGTTATATAATCTTCTCTTTGTTCATTTTCAAGTACTGTAAACAGAACAAGTTTGCAAAAGCTTTCGTCATCGGTTTCTTTCTACCAATGAAACCTGCCCGTTTGCACGTAGCCAGCAATGCAGAAATACACAGGGCCCTACTTAAGGCAGTGCAAACAGTGCAGCTGCATAGGGACACAAGATTTCAGGCCCCCCTCCCCCAAAAATGTCTTGAAAATTTTGTTTTTCAGTGTTTCAATTTGTTTGAGAATTTATGTTACATATAAATAGATTATTTATCCATAATGGACTTTACGTTAAATTAAAACTCATAATTTCAAGAATATTTCATCATTTTTGTTTTGAATTGTTTGAAAATAATAACTAAATACAAAAATAGAAAGGTCCCGAAGAAATGTTATGCACTAGGCATCATCAATGTTAAATTTGGCCCTGGAAATCAAGGCTGAGGAATCGGACACAAAACATCCGACTCCGCAATTTCTGGTAGCCCCCCCCCCCGTTTTTCGACTGCTACGGCTTTAAAATGGCTAAAATTGGCTAGATTTTAACATTTTGGCCATTTCTGGCTATATTTCGGCAATGTTTGCCCGTTTTTAGTATCTTTTTGGTGGTTTTTGGCTATTTAAAATAGAATTGGCGCCTTTTGGCAGACAAACTAGCAAAAACATTTTTAGAGTTGGCAACAGTGAAAATACATCTCGTTATTACACACAGTGCCACCACATGTAGTTTAAAAAAATAAATAAATGTCTTTAATGAAGCAATTTCTTACAAATTTGGTTTACCTGATAACTATATAGAGATTCTACTTAAACTGATTTTCTCATGTTCTTTTAAACGGTAAAATGTAATGTTTCCAGTATTTGTTACTACATTAAAAACCAACCAACAACAACAAACATGTGATAGTTCTGGAGACGACTCCGACTCGACAGCCCTGCTAGAAATACACATACAAACTACGAAAAGTTGTTCGCATACTCATTTCTACACGTAACCTCATCTTATAAAGCCACAGATTCACCTGCTATTAAAGTTTTAAAATGCACCCCCCCCCTATAAAATGACATAAAGAGAGACGGTATATATTATGCTGACTTTCCTCATACAGTTTGTTATCAGCTTATTTGCCATTTCTGATTTTTGCAACATCTTTTTTTCGTCTAATAATTTCCCTACCAGATCCTCTTTCCAGTCATCACCTTCCACTTGAAAGAAAATCCCAGCATGCATCGTTTTCTCCCCCCCCCCCCCCGAGCCCAATCATGCAACGTGATACTGTCCCAGTCTTCCTGCACGCATGCTTTCATATATAGCGAGAGAGATTCTTTTTTTTATCCTAACAAGCTGTCGGTCGGTCCTCGGTAATTTTCTTGTAGTTTGTGTGTGTGTGTGTGTGTGTGTGTGTGTGTATGCTCTGATTTTACGTCGGATATGCGTCTAGAGAAGACGGCGTAAACGCAAATTCAAAGCATTATGTAAATATGTTAACATAAGTTTGTACTAATAAATGTAATAATTGTTATTTTAAGATATAAAATGAATAACAAATTAATTAATGAAATACTACCTGAATTACCAAAAAGAAGATAAAAATTGGGAAGATTTCAAACCGGCGTTATTGTAAAGCGGCGT
>VCCN01004864.1:1267457-1277766 GCA_006491835.1 Architeuthis dux
ATATATACACACACATACTGCCGGGAATTTCCATTTCCTTTTGCACGCAACTAATTCAAGAAGCAAGAACGGAGCCAAGTAAGAAACCGGAGACACAACATTCTGGGGCGATATATATTCTATGAGGAGTAATTCAAGTGAGTGGCGCAGTGCGAAAGAAAGAAGAGATGGTCGTAGACACCGGAAAGCGTTTAGGCATTCGCTTGCAGTCTTATATAATCACTTCGGATGCGTAAGCATACCTTCTTCAATTTCTAGAAGGTTCCGCATCAAACACCCCATTCCTGTTCAACTCCTAGTCCCAGAGACAACAGAAACACCAGCAATACCACCAGGTTGCCATTTGGTACTTTTCAAGACCAATATTGGGCAAAGTTGGTACTGGACAAAGCTATTTCAAAAATAAAGATTTAAGTTTGAAGTCAAAAGGAACATTTACAGAAGATATCCCTTACACACGAATGATATGATGCGACATAAATATACATGAAGAATAGATAAAAACATATGTATTTTAATCCATTTTCCCTGATTAGTCTGATGATGGATTTTAAGTTATTTAATTATTTTGGTACTAATCCTACTTAAATTTGGTCCCAAGAATTTGGTTTTGTGCAGCCAAATACATTGGCAACCCTGAATACCACTATCACAGGGATAATATCACAGAAGATCTTTCTTAACCCACTTTCCTCGCCGACCCTACCATTCTGCTACCTTTTCTATTGTACCAATAAGTTTAGCAGCCATACCACATTCTGTATCAATCATTTACCCTCTTATTATAATGAAATTTGAAATTTATTTGTTGGTAGACCGAGGAAAAGCCTTGTGTTTCTTGTTGGCTTAACATAGGAGAATCGGTTGGCCTAACCGTTAACAACAATGGAATCGACGATCCAAGTTCTAACACCGACTAAGACGGTTTATGTTCACTTTGCACTAAAGCCATCGAGGAAGGCATGAATCCACCTCTTCTCCCTATCTCTTATGTGTAACTAGCAGGGCAGACTGGGCTCTCTAGCCATTGTTGGTAACCAATCTAGGGGACGGACAACTCTGATCCCAAACCAGGGAGTGGAGCCATCTTAAGTCAGCTGGATGACAACTTTGAATTCCTTCCGGCAGCTCCTGCAGCCAAATTGATTCAAAACGTATATGGCGCTACTTCATTATATTGGAATATCTATTTTTCATGATTCTCTTGTTTAGTGAAACATTATCAGATCATCCGGGTCACAAGGAAAAATGTTATGCAACCATGACTACGGCTGGTGGCCCTTATTTATCTAGATAACAACAATCTACGTCTGGAATTTCTGGCCGTTTTTGGCCTCTAATGTTACAGACAATCAACAATTACAGGAGACAGTGGTCTGGGTCAGTAGCGGTAGAAATGTCTGTCTGTTTATCAAAATGAATAAATAAATAACCTTATTAGTTCTGGATGGTTTGCCAAGTAGATGATTAGCATGATTTAGGATTGTCCGATGTATACCCATACAACACGACTGTATGGACGTACAGAACCTCCGATAGAAATGTTATAAGGGGATGCAAATCTCCCCCCATCACACACACACACTGCACCAACACCATCGTCCTTTAGCCATCCTGTTTCCATCTGCTATAACCCTTTTAGCAGGTCATACTACTTTTGTTTATTAATGGACATATCATATCGACTTAGATGTTCATCTTTCGGGCCCCTTTTAATTTTCTCTGGGCCCCTTTGCCGTTCTTGGCCCCGGCGCGATGCACAGGCTGCACCCCTTTTCATAGGCCCTTTGGATGCCTACTGTAGCTTGATAGTTAACAAACTCGTCTTGCAGATCAATTCGCTTGTGTAGTGAGTTAGATTCTCTATGGGTGTCTAACTATAGTGGCCTTGTGCCAGACTAAGTTAAGCGTAGTAAATGACACTGCTTGGTGGGTTAGATAACCGTATTGGAAGTGGGAGAGATGGATATATGCCTTTCCCAAGGACATTAGTGCGAAGTGAGCGCAAACTGTCTCAGCCACTGACACCTCCCTTTTTTTATTAATGCTTGCAGTGACCAAAGCATCCACATTTACAGTTAGTGACAGAAACAATGATGGCGCTCAATTAGGCGGTTGAAAACATCATTTCAGCATCAAGAAAATGAAGAGTTAGCTCCCTTTAAAATCCACCCCCATGAAGACTCAAATCGATTTTTGTAGACATGTTTATGTGAGTCGTTCTTTTTAAAATTAGAAACCGTCAACCAAAACTGTCAACATAGGTATTTTCTTGTTTTTAAGTTGGTATGTCTGGCTGGCTGTGTATGTATGTATCCGTACAGGCCGCACTAATGGAGCTAGAGGGCTGAGAATTTAAACATTTATTTCTTATTATGTCTAGAAATAGGTTGTTAGTGCATGTGTGTGTGGGGGTATCTATTTGCAATGTAAGTTTATGCTAAATTGATCCTTTAGTTTGCGTCTGGCAGTATTCACGCTCGTTTTTTGAAAATTCAGAAGTTTTAGTAATCACTGCCCAACAAAAGGCGAGAGAATTAACTGTCAAAAGACGTTGGTCACGTGCTGGTTTCTATTGAGTGACTAACCAGACCTGTACATCACTAAAACCAACTAACACTAACAATAAAAAAGGATCAATTTTTGTAAAGAATCGATTTAGAGCCACGTGACTCAAAAGTGTGAACGTTGCAAATTGACAAAGAAATGGAAATTTAAAAAATGTCTTTTTTTTCGTTTGTTTTTAAAGGACAATCAAAATTACTTCCGACATATTGACATATTAAACCGGTGGGCTTATCAAAGGATCTGTAGTTTTCACTGATAAACACATGAATCAATATCTATATCAAAAGGAAAGTTAGTTTGTCGCAACGACATATACTCCAATTTAAATATATTGAAAGCAATTTGGAATTCGGGTGTGAATAGCAAAAAAGTGTTTAATGGCCCAAAACTGAGTCGTTTTAAGGCTTAACTGATTAATTCCTAATTATACAACATTATCAATTACTAATTTTATTATAGATTCCATAGAAATTAATGCTTAACTAATTAGCTTTTTGAGCTATAAAAGTGTTCAGACATATTTTTTTACTAAATTTCGCACAATATAGGAATTAGAAAATGGTAGTAAATTTCTGAATTTAACATTATCTTATTATACCTTTTCACCACCAAATTTGTTTTATTTTAGTAAGGTGGGGGGACATCATAATCTTTGAACTGTCGAGGTGGGACATGGAGCAAAAGGTTAAGAATCACACCGCATTAAATGAATACAGTGAACAAAAAGGTTTCATGAAAGCAAAGAACTTCCGCCTTTTGGTCAGTAGAGCAAATTTTAAAAAGTAAAGGGTTTCTTTGTAAGGTGTAAAGCAGGCTACAATTACTTAAAGATGGGAGGAAAGTGAATGAATGGGTTTCTTTAAGATACGAAAAGGAGGTTTTTGTGTCAAGGCCAACATCGTATAAAAGACACAAATCCACTGTCATTCTATTCTACCGAAAAAAAAAAAATATAAATGAATCGGAAGAATGTAAGAAAGACAAGACAAGAAATCGGATAAAGAGCTTTCTCATCATATTTTCTGCCCCTTTTTTGAAAATAATACCTCATCTTTTTATGTTTGAAAGAAGGGATTCCGTTTCTTTTAAAAAAGATTCGGCTGGTTTATTGCTTTCCTGTTTTTTTATCATTATTTATATAGCTCTCCTTCAGGTTTGAAAACGTCATGATCATCATTGAAGATTATTCCCATTTTTCAATCATTTCCTGTCGCTCGCAGTCAGGCCACTCTGGGGGTAGGGGTCCCTTGGCTTGCGTTATTGAGCATAGTATAGAGATCGGTCTCTTCCTTAGGAGGATTAATGGGGTCGCCACTGGAGGCTCTCTACATGGTTCCAAGCCGGTTCCTGGTATTGCCAGAAGCTCACCCATCTAGGTACTGACCAGGCTCCACGTTGCTGATCTGTTCCTCATTCTATGACGTCAAGCTAAATTATGTATGTTTGCGCTGGAAGTTGGTTTCGATTTTGCTGCATATATGATGAAATATCAATATGGAATAAAATACTGTTTCATTATTGACTTATAACATTTTTTTAACAAAATTCTATAAAAGTGAGCAATCATTGTTTTGAGAAAGCCTCACACACTTCTAGGAATGTGCTATTCGATCCAATAGAGGTGTGTTCAACCCTAGAATTAATAAACATAATCTAATATAAATATAATAATCATAAAGTAAAAACAAAATTGTTAGGGCATTAATCACCAATATAGTTATGATAATAATACCCGTTCAGACTTCCCCCTCCTTTCACACCCCACCACGACTCATTTCCAGCTCCTTCCAGCTCCTTCTTTTTTTCTTCTTTTCTTTTCTTTTTCATCTTCCGCTAGTTTTTCTATCCTTTCTCCGTTTCACTTCTTTCGTCTACCCCGTTTCGGCTTTACTAATTTCTTTCTCTCTTTTATTCCTTTTCCCTTTCTTTCTCTCTTTTATTCCTTTTCCCTTTCATTCTCTCTTTTATTCCTTTTCCCTTTCATTCTCTCTTTTATTCCTTTTCCCTTTCTTTCTCCTTTTTCTCCCATTTTAATTTCAGTTAAAATTGTTTTTCGGGGCGGTTTACATTTCCTTCGGGACGGTTAAAATTGTTTTTCTTGACGGTTCTGAGACCGTAGTGACAAAAGTTAGTCTGGATCCCTGTTATATATATATGAAGTATTCATTGAATAAGGTAATCTATATCCGACAGAATATGACAATTATCGAGACCATAAACTATGAAAATGAAAAATCTTGAAAAATCTTTTCAATTTCAGTGCTCTAGACTTTATAAATATTAAAATTCTAAAACTTCAAAATTAAAAAAAAAACTTTTGTATTGGTGTATGACTTCTGATGTACATGTTACGACTGTTTAGGCCATTTTCAACATCTTAACCCTAAACCCCTGCACGATGCTTGTTTCTTTATTTATTTACACGACTTAGGCCGCTCGTTCCGCAACCGAGTCAAATCGGTGCCGAGCAAATATATGTTCTTAATAAAAAAAATAAAAAATGTCTTTATAATTATCGTGTGCGTGTATGTGAATGCTACATTCCTCCAACAATTTTATTTCCTTTGCTGAAAATTAAAATTTCCCATTTTGTTTTACAGGTAAGTGTCAAGTGAAACACGAGACATTGAACAATTCCAAAACACGTACTTTGGGTAGGCAAAATCCTTTTTTCATTCTTTATCTGACTCGTTTTTTTATTCGTTACTTCTTTCAACATCTTGAGATATTAACAAAACGGCTCTTTACCTGCAAACTCTAGTATGGCAGCCATTTGTGCAGAAAGCTATACTTCAGGGGAAGGCAACCTACGGCCCGCGAGAAAATGTGACCGGTTCCCGGACAAATATGTTTTAAGGATTATTCATGCCTTTTTAATAGATTCGAAATGCTAAGATTGAAATAAATTGCTACTAAATTGAGTTCTTTGATTATTAATTGGCATCCTTTTTTAAGCACAAATGATCTTCTAGCATGCATTATTCATTGATTTGAGGCAAAATATAACTAGATATATTTAAAAGGATAATTTCAATATTTCAAGCTTTTTATGGCATTTGTCTGGCCCACCGTCCAATCATTAATATGCAAACCGGCCTGCACAGGCGAAAAGGTTACCGACCCCTGCTATACATGCTCTGTCCGTCTCCCTAAGTCTTGTTATCATTTCACGCAAATTTTCAAGCAAATAATGTTATCTCTTGTTTTTGTTTTTTATTGCTTTTTAAATGGAGATTTTTCACGATTCTTTTAGAATGCAATGGAAATGAACACGATAATAAATATGCAAATAGAAATGTATTGATTTATTTAGTATCTTCTTCTTTTTTCTCTCCTCGTCTTTACTGTCTGTCTTCGAGTTCTTCATGTCCATACCAAAACACTTGTGATATTACTGAGTTAATCCACCTACAGTTTTCTTCTCTCTCGCTAACCTTCTCAAATTAATCTCTCTCTCTCTCTCTCTCTCTCTCTCTCTCTCTCTCTCTCTCTGTATATGATTTCGCATAAGCGTAAGGTAGTATCCATTTCTAATAAATTTAACGCAATAAACGCACAAGTTTCAATACGTTGATGACGCCTTTTATTGTGTGGATACATTGCATTACATCATTGTGTCACGTACTTCCGTATTCTCATCCACATGTCACACGCGCAGCGCGCGCGCACACACACACACACACACACACACACTCCAACACGCTCAAACATGCAATAATGGACGATGTGTTCGTTCACAATTACTACCATAAACACTACTACTACTGCAAGCGCAGTAATAACCAGAGTAATAAAAGCAAATAAAATGAAGAAGAACTACAAACTAATAGCTAAATAATAATAAGGAGAAGAAGAAATAATTTCAAGGATATAAGAATTAAGACAAGTAAAAAAAAAGTGAACGAAAGGAAGGAAAGAAAAGGGAGGCAGGAGAGAAAAGGGAGGCATGCGAAGGAAATGGAATCTGAGAAGGTTGTATGGAAGAAGATAACGAAGAAGACTTATAATACAGTAGACTCCCGTTATTACGGCATCCCCGGGCTGTGCCGTTATAACGGGTGGATAAAAAACACAGCATGCGAATCAAAAAATGCGGCAAGCAAATTTACATTTTAATTTGCTCGGGAAAAAGGCATGATCCCCGACAATAGTCTTGCTAGAATATAGAACCAAACGTGCCGTTAGAACGAGTGCCGTTTCAACGAGAGTTTACTGTAGAAGAAGACGTAGCAGAAATAACAGCGTTCTCCAGTGTCTTTGAAACACGTTACATCGTCGTGATTTTCGTCTGTTTTATTACTTATGTACTTCCTATAGTTTTCTCAAATGCCTGAAGTTAAGTCGGGCAATGAGAAAAGAATTGAGGTATTCTCCCCTTCTTCCCCCACTCAATGAATCCGCTTCATCCGGGCAACATCGTATACTCCTTCCTTTTCCCCCTTTCGCCAACCGATTCCGCCTCTACCTTTTGTGACGACAAAAGCATTTACGAAAAGTGCTTTTTAAATGCCATGCAAATCTATTAAATATAGATTTTGGAAGAAGAAAAAATGAAATAAGTAAGAATAAATAAAGTAGTAAAATAAATATATACATATTTTGAAAGTTAATTTCTGGTCTTTTGAAATTGCTGTGCCTTCAGAAGAATGGAATCGAATCGTTTAAATATGATTCAGATTTACAATTATGTATACACACACACACACACACACACACAGTCTTTCTTACACCCTTCTTAGGGTTAATATAGAATTGAATGGAATCGTTTAAATATGATTCAGATCTAATATATATATATATATATATATATAAATATAAATGTGTGCGTGTAGTGTTGCTTCCTTCTTAGTGTTAATACGGGATCGATTCCAGTTTTACGAATTTGGTAAGTGAAGGTTGTTAACCAAGAAAATCTAAAAGTCTCCGCATGTCGACTCTTGGTTTAAGACGATGTTGTATGTTCAGTACCAATTGTATGGGCTTTGGGGGAATTAAAGACTTCGGCTGGGACAATTTGCGTTTACTTGAACTAATGCCGTTGGGAAAGGCATACATCCACATCTACCTTCAGCTAACGGGTAAATAGCAGGGCAGTTCGAGTCCCTTAGCTCTGTAAGGCAGTCCATCTTGAGCGTTGGGCTAGTACCCCGGCCCCATAAAAACCAACACTTGCTACAAACAATGATTGGTTCCCCATGGTTCGTTCGAGAAATTTACCAATAGCTCGAGTGGTAGTTGGATTCGTGTCTTTCGCCAAGAGCATTAGTGCGAAGTAAACGCAGACTGCGCCAGCTTCTCAGCCGGGGATTGAACTCGATTTTCCGATCCCATTCTTTGTATCGTTAACCATTATTCACCAGAAAAACTCAACCCTAAAAGTATTTACTAAAAATAAAACTGATCCAGAAGCATTTGTCCAAACAGGATTCTGGCAAAGGTATTAGAAAGGGATACAGAATAAAAAAATTGCATGGTTAGTGATGCTCAACATAGGACGGTAATCAACAGCGGGAACTCAACAACTTGAACAGCAAAGTAACAACAAATCACACATTTTCAAATGAAATGCAGTGATGGAAATGAGTTTGGGGAACTAGGTATACGGTAATGTCTCCATTAGTAGACATTGAACATACACAAATCCTGGAAATTGAGAAGTAGGTATACACCGTATACCCACGTACTCCCCCATTTCCATCCTTGAATATATGTATATAATTTATTTCATCTATAATATTTGAGTCCAATAGGTTCACAGAATAAGGAAGAAATATCAGGTGAGCCAATAGGCCTGAGCCTACGATTTGGGGGGAGCACCCCGACGCTAAAGGCAAAGCGAGAGTGGCATGCGGGACCCTTTAGCACAAAATATTCATATTATAAAGAAGATTCATAAAATATTCATACAGGTACATTCCGAGTACAGAATAAACCTGAATGTATTATTGTATTTACTGCTTCTTATTACAGTACTTACTGTAGTCAGTGGCGGGCCTATGGTATGACGTAGGGGAGGTAATTGTGCAACATTTAGTCACTTCTTTCATTTCTGGATCCGCCCCCAAATTTAACCAACTCTTCCCTACCTCATTTCCCACACTTCCGCAAATTTTCATTGAGTACTTTCGGAGATATTGTGTGGGCAGAAAGATCTTTCATTAGAAAAAAAAGACTTACTAAGAAACTATATGAAAAATGTTTTAGGTAGTCATCTTGGTATCACCCCCTCTGATGGTGCCACCCGGGGCGGGCCGCCCCCTCCGCTGTACGCTACTGACTGTACTCTAATGTCTTATACGTATCTTGTAGAAAATTGCTTGCCATTACCTTTTGTGCAAATTGTTCTATTTCTTTTATTCTGTTCTGTTACATGTAAGTACATCACATACACTACACATACTTGTACATACCCATACATAAATCATATGCATTTAGCACTGATTATAAATATATACATAATGGGCAGTTTCAAATGGGGCCAACATTTTCCCATCTGGCCTGGACCTATTACCAGCCTGGCTTGCAACTCTCCCACTTCGTCTATAATTCTATTTCTTGGTCTTTCCCACCTTCTGCACTGATTCCGCTGCCTTTTTGCCAAGTGCTTGTTCAAACCCTTTCAATTTAGTGTGAGTCATACCCAACCATGTTCGTGTCTGCCATGTCTACCTGCTCTACTGAGATTTTAATTTTGACACCCTTTCCCCAACCCTGCGAACGTTAAATAAAATTAGCTTTGTTTTTATTTCTGTCTTCATCTCCTTCTCCCTTTCTCCCCCTCTCTCTGCTCTTCTTTCACTTCCCACTCTTCTCCCTTTTCTTTGTTGTTCTTGTTCTTCCTTCTTCGTCTTTGTCTTCCTTATTCTTCCTTGGTCTTCACTCTCTTAAGTATTTACCCCTGGAAGAAGTATATGTATTCATTCATGTCTGTCCACACGATATCTCCAAATGTTCTCAATGAATTTCAATTACATTTTCTTGAAGGTTGGGCTGTGGACTACGGAATCAGTGATTATCTATCTATCTATCCCAGTCTGTTCATCTCAACCCCTTCCCTCTTTCTTCATTTATCTGAGTCTGTTCATCTATCTCAGGTGTCTTATACTCCCTGTCTCTCCTCTTCACATATTTTTCTTTTGGCTTTTCATTTCCTTACTTTCACAATGTCAGATCGTCTCAAACATTTACCAGTTGCGCGATGATGATGTCACCTTGCACTCCATATCTAATTATCTTACCTGTCTCACCTGACACTTAACAAGAAGAGCAACGGTGACGTGGAGGTGGGGAGTTAACCAAACCGAAATGTGAGAAAACCTTACATCAATACTTTCACCCCCCCCCCCCCGCGACCAAGCTCACACGTCCAAAGCTGTGTACTACTAGTCCGCTTAGAACAATAGCTGCAACAACGTAAACCACTTAACGGACGCTTACTCTTTTATTTTTCTGACCTTTTTTCTTTCCTTTCATTTCCGCAGTTTTTAGTCTTGTTATCATACATGCCCCTTTTCTCCGAATGATAGGTTGGAGAATTAAAAAAGCTTAAGTTGTTTTTAGCTGTTGTTTTCTTTCTTTCGTTTCTCTCATCAGTTTCTTTGTTTCTTCGTTTCCTTCATTTCTTTCTTTTGCCTTTGGTGATTTTCCTTTCTTTGACTTTTCCCTCTTTACTTTCTTCTAGAGGCCTGTTCTGGAACTTTCTTCCCACTTCTTCTTCTTCTTCTTCTTCTTCTTCTTCTTC
>VCCN01004864.1:1279595-1290404 GCA_006491835.1 Architeuthis dux
TCCCCTCTCTACCCGTATTCCCACTACACCTTGGGTGTCAAAATTGTGTTAGTGTGCAGGCATTGTGTGTAATTTAGTAACGTCAAAATATCTGCATAATCAGAGCAGGAACTCGAAATTTGATTGGTTGAAATATTGGACGCTTTTTACTCCCTTTCTCTCAGAGAAGGTTACCAGATCGGAATTGCTGAAGGACTAAAAGTAGCGAATTTCTAATGACCAATGTTTTTTTTAACCTATTGATACGCTTTTCAGAGTTATACACTTTAATGCATAGAGTAGACGACACGTTTTTAAGACTTTATTTAAAATATCACTGCATGTATTTAATATATGCCATAATAAGATTAGTTATCAATATTTGCAGCAGGAAGCATCATTTTGGCTGTGTAGTCCCTCTACGTCTTCACAGTTGAAGATTATCAATTTTTTTACTAACAATCCAATGAGGTATGACAAATTTGAAAGGGGATTATATAAATTAAAAACAGTTATCTTTGTTTGTCTTCAAAAGGTAATTATATTACATTATAAATGCATAAATAATCAATCATTATTTTTTTGTTTGTGATTAGTAGTCCAGGTTAGCCCATCTTAACAGTGGCCCAAAAGTCGCCAAAATTCAAAATTTGGTGGAGCTGGGCTTTCAAAAGTAGCCAATTTCGCTACTCGTAGCCCAATCTGGCAACCCTACAATTGACTGTATCAGAAAAAGTAAAAGCACCCTCCAAATAAAACGGCCCTGTCGGCTGGGGCCTAGAATACGCCGACTGCTTCCCCTGCAGTCGCAAAAAAAAAACAATATTTCGCAAGATTCAAATTTTAAAAAAAAAGAAGAATAACCGTTTACCAAGGTCGCAAGACACTATTTTAGGGATTATAAACTGATTTCGGCATTAAATGACCCAAGGGTTGATATGCCGCTAAATCAATCAATCAATCCAAATAAAAACAACTCAGCAATGAGTTACTATTGCTCAGAAACGTACAGATCTTCATATCATTTGAAGTAATTAGTGTAAATGGATGTGCTGGTGGCCAAGCGGTTAGCAGCACGAAAAACGGAATCGGTGATCCGAGTTCAAACACCAACTGAGAACTGCGTTCACTGCTCACTAATGTCCTTGGGAAAGGCATGAATCCATCTCTTCTCCTCCCATCTATGGGTAAAATAGCGGGTAAATTGAGTGAAGCCACTTCGGGTGCCAGTCAATTTCACATATTGCAAATCTCGAAGAACTTCGTAGTCTAGCCGAGACAGAGATGCTTGTGATACGTAAGGGCACTGCTTCACTTTGCTTCACTTTGCTTCACCTTGCTTCACTCTAATAATTAGCGTTGTTTGTTTATGTTGTAAGCGAAAGGCCAGCTTTCCTATTTTCCTTGTATTTTGCCAGTTCTTTTTTTCTGGGCTGAAAAAACAATCTCTGGAAAACACTGCACAGAGCTTACTGTTCAGATTCGCAAGCGTTACTTCTGACCTCATGGCACCTGCTGCGATTAACTCAATGGTTTCGCAGACCGTTAACAGTGAGTTTGTTCCCCATTGTGAGCTCTATGAATATAGCATTGTGCCAATGTTGGCGAAATCTAACACATATACTTGAAAACAACCAGTGTGAGGTTTCATATAAAAAGTGTGCCATTAAGGTGAGGCTCGTTAATATAGTCAATGAGAAGAGATAAACTTTGATTTACTTAATTGTTGTTTTTATATATCTTTCTTTTTACGTGGAGAGTTCATAATATCTTCCTGCTCCGGGCTTCTTCTTGTTTTATACAGTAGTCCCCCATTACACAGGTGTTGGGAGTCCAAGAAAGACAACCACGCTATAATTGAACCGCGGATAATCAAAGGTCAATTACGATTGCCCAAAAAGAAATCGTTGTTTTTATCAGAAAATCAAAGAAATTATATGTAAAACGCCATGTAATTTTATGTTAATTGATTGCAAATTGAAGAAATTAAATATTTTAGTCATATTAAGTAAGTCTTTTGGTGAAATTCTGTTTGTATACGCGGTTTTCGGGTCGAGTGGGCGATAATACGTATCATGTTTGAGTGCTTCTAACTTATACAATGTTAACATCAATAAGCCATTTTAACATGTTTTATAGGTTTTGAATTTTGCGGCATTAATAATTCCCTTCTTCGTAACCCTTGGGTGAGATGTGGTCGAAAGGTCTTGCTTAGGGTGATGTAAAAAGAAATGTAGGCAAAAATGTCGGGGTCCACGACCCACTCGCCTTATATCACGAACCGCGCTATAACGAACCGAGCAATATCGAGGGTCTGGATTATTATTGTCTCGACTGTAAAACTGTCCATCTCCAATTGTTTTTCCCTGTTTTCCACTCAGTGCTTCTCTTCTTCCAGTTCTTTTAATGTTTTGTTCTTCTAATTCTCATTCTTCCTGATATCTTGTTCCTGGAAAAAATGCTCTGATGGAGAATCGAAAACATTGTTAGGACTGTGGAACTAGTGATTTCGTGAAATCCCTAGGGATATTCTGAAATTTCTGTACATTTCAATAATTTCATGAAATCCCTATTTTCACAATCAGTGTAGTAATGATTAACAAACTGTAGCCTTGTGTCAAACTAAGCTAAACTCAATATATATCAAATATATTCTGCTTCAGTAATTACAGTGTATATACAGCTCAGTTTGACACAAAGCCACAGTAGTGGGGCACACAGTGAGGATCAAACTCATTACAATAGTAATGGTCAGCCTCACAAGCTTGTTAACCCCCTTACTACACTGATTGCGAAACAAGGATTTCATCAAATTACTAACATGTTCAAAGATTTCACAATATCCCTAGCGATTACACGAAATCACTAGTACTTTCCCAATCTTACTGTAACACCCCGTTCACCACTCTGGCCTGTCATCTAGAGCTTCTCTATTCTCACCAGTTCTTGTAATTGTTTTTTCGTCTGATTCTCATTCTTTCTCCTGCTATCTTGTTCCAGGAAAAAAATATCTGATGCTGAATCGATAAAGTCATGCTTGAAGACTCAATATTCACAACTGTTGTTATTTTGCTTTTTCTATCTTTTTTTGTCTGTAATTTTACTTTTATTTTCTTCTATTTTTGAAGAAGTTTGTGGACCGTATTACCGATCACCTTTTTTTTGAGGGATGAACAAAAAAAGAAAGAAAGAATTAACATTTGAAATAAAAGCAAAATAACTAGGGATGAAATGTTATTGTTTGTGATTTTTATTTTCCTTATATTTAAAAACAAGCCTGAAAGTCAGACCATAGATGCGCCAATTCGATCTCATGGATTCCTTTAAAAGCCTCTTCCATTCAAAGCCCCCTCCTTTAAAAGCCCCTTTAAAAACTAGTTTTGGTATGTCAGTCAGTCAGTGGCTTATAGGAACTAAATGCACCAAAAAGGATCTCTAGAGAGCCAAATCGTCAAATTTTGTTTCGATGTACTCTAGGTACTAGAAATGCTAGCGCATCTAAAAATCCCTTTTGTTTGTGAAAGCGACATTCTAAAAGTAATTATTAATGCTTTATTTTATTTTATTTAAATTCTGTTTGTCGAAGTCAGTTGCTTTCTCGACAACATAAAGATGTTTGGCATTATATTCTTTGCACTTAGACAATTTTCTTCGTAAGCTCATTGTGGATCTTTATCATCTTGTTCTTGTTCTCCTTCTTGTTCTCCTTCTTGTTCTCCTTCTTGTTCTCCTTCTTGTTCTCCTTCTTGTTCTTGTTCTTGTTCTTGTTCTTGTTCTTGTTCTTGTTCTTGTTCTTGTTCTTGTTGTTCTTGTGCTTCTCCTTCTTGTTGTTCTTGTTCTCCTTCTTGTTCTCCTTCTTGTTCTCCTTCTTGTTCTTGTTGTTCTTGTTCTCCTTCTTGTTCTTGTTCTTCTCGCTTATATTTCGTTCTTCCTATTTATCTTCTTCTTCCTTTTCTTTTTCTTCGTAAGCTCATTATGAATCTATCTTCTTCTTGTTCTTCTTGTTTTTCTTCTCGCTTATCTTTCGTTCTTCCTATTTATCTTCTTCTTCTTCGTAAGCTAGTTATGAATCTTTATCTTCTCCTTTTTGTTCTTCTTCTTATTCTCCTTCTTCTCGTTCTCCTTTCGTTCTTCTTCTTCCGTTTCGATATCTTCCTTTTCCCACTCTTCTTCACTTTTTCTCCCTTTCTCTTCGCTCACCCGTCTTCTTCTTCCTTTACTGTTGTTGTTGTTGTTGTTGTTTCACCCCCACCCCCGCTTATCGTCTTTTATTCTTCATCTTCTATCTCCTCCTCCATTTTCTCTCCCCTCACCTCTCGTCTTATATTCTTTACTTTCTTTTTCTTTTCTTCACCATTTACGACTTTTCATTTCCGTACTGTCATGAGAAGAATGAAATAGATAGCCCCCCGTCTCCACGCCACAATATTTCTTCATTCCGACCGCACAATCATAAAGGATCCGGTTATTGTTGAGAGTTATTCATTTTTCCCTGCATAAAAGAACACCCCCCCCCTACACACACACAAAAAAAATCAGGTAACTGTCCACGAATGAATAATTTTTTTAAAAATCCCTGAATATCTCCAATAAAAGAAAGGACTGTGCGAATTCATGTTCATTTGTGAGATCACATACGCTTATAGAACGAAGGAATATATACGTGTAATTTGCAACACAAAAAGAAGCTATATTATAATGATCCAATTACTGTATGTTTGTTTTTGGGTTTGTGCGTTTGTTACCGCAACACGGCACATCGTAGCACAATTTTTGTTAGCGCAATACCGTTAAATGCTCTAACTACGATAATCGAGCAATTTCCAGTCCAATTTTTCCTCCTCACTCTCATTTATTCTTCCTTTTCTTTTTACTATTTCTCCTTCTGTTCTTTCTCTATCCGTAGTTTTACACATGCCTGGTCTTCCTTTCTCTTTCTCCCTTTCTCTTTCTCCCTTTATTTCTTGTCTTTTTCCTTTTCTCTCATTCTCTTTGGCTTTCTCCTCCTCTTCCTCTCTCGTTTTGTCTCGTTTTTTCTCTTTCCCCATTTATTCTTTTATTCATTTCCTAACTTCACACGCATGACTTGTTCCTCCTTTCTCTTCCCCCGAATCCTCCTCCTCCTTTCCTTCTCCCTTTTACCTCTTGTCTTTTCTCTTCTCACCTTTATTCCTTCTGTGATATTTCTCCTACTCAATGTTTCTCTTTCTTTAGCCCAGACTATAATGAAAAAGCGAAAACCTTTAAAAGCATGTCCTGCTGTGTAACTGCCTGAGCAGACATCTCCCCTACTTTCACAAGAGCATTGAAATGTGAATAGCACGCACATTAAGGTATTCATTTCAGTCCTTCATCAAGAATTTTGCTCAAGGTGCTTTTATTAAGAAACTAAAAGTGCAGGGTAATTATGACATAAAAGCCCTGAAATAATGAAATAGGAAATACAGTGTTGCTAAATGTCGGCACACACGAATGGATGGTTTTCTTTGAGAGTATATATTTTCATGATCCGAAGAGAGCTCAATACAAAGGTAGGGCGGATATTTGTGGGAATCAATTGTAATGGTTCATTACAAGCGGTGCTGCTGGTTTCACACACATATATATATACATATATATATTTTCATTATGGAAATCTATATGTGAAACCAAAAGTACCGCTTGTAATGAACCATTCAAATTGATTCATATATATGTGTGTGTGTGTGTCTGTGTGTGTTTGTGTGTGTTTGTGTGTGTAGGTTCGTCATTAAGTCCATAGCCTAATGATGAAAAGAGCTTTTATTATGCACAAGAGATATTTATTTCTCAACATACTCTCCTTCCTTGTCAATGCACTTAACCCAACGCTCCTCCATTAATCACATAGATCGAACATTATATAGTGAATATTTTAGATGAAAATCCATCTAATAATAACCGAACTTACTGATCCACCCAACGTACATATGTGTGTGCATATACACTTAAATTAAGGTATACACGCGTATACCTACAAATCTGTTTATATCTGTATGTATATTTCTCTCTCGTCGCCTCCCTCTCTTTCTCTCTCTCTCTCTATATATATATATCTGTCTATCTCCCCCCCCCACGAGTGTAAATATGACCAATATTATCCCCCATCCACGCGCCTAGATCTGTACCAGAGTATATATGAAGAAAACGATGGTTATAAATGTCACAATATGCCCTTCTGTTTAGCTGTCGGTCTGCTGCAATCTTGCAGAAAACCTTTCGTTATCTTAGACAGTCTGACTTGCAACTGTTTCAGGGTCAGCGGAGGTAAAGAATCATGCAAGCGCATATCTTTATCTATTTAAAGGTGCATCGCTTTGTGCAATGCGTGGGCGTGCATCTGAATGCGAGTGAGCACTAGTAACCGGGGATCTATGTACACGTATTTTTATAATGGATATTCATCCAACAATGGCTGGTTTTAAAAGTATACGAATCAATGGAACTGAAGAGCAATACTTTGATGTAGTACGGGGGTATTGCTATACAAATTAATGTAACTAAGTATTAGCTGGAAAAAAAATCGTTAAATTATAATAAGACTTTGAACAGTACAGGAAATTTGTGAGGATTTTGAATGCCCTCAGGTGGTCAGCGAGCCCTGTACAGGAGAAGGTCTGGCAACCGGGGGATTCATCCTCCCAATCCTTATCTCCAGATTGTTCCGTTCTGATGGGTCTCTGTTCAGAAAAGAGACAATTTCGAGTGGCCCATTTGCTTAGTAGCTCCTCTCTCTCTTCATTTGACAGCTTGGGGGTTGATCGGCGATAAAAGTTAATGTAACGGCATAACAACTCGAATTGTATTTTACTGATGACTAGAGACAAAAAGATTAAGGCGAAGACGACTTGAAAAAGCCCCGTTATTTGTTTCATGCCCCCCCCGCCCCCTCCTCTCTCTCTCATATGTGTGTGAGTGTGTTTATATACACATATGTATATGTGGATGTTCATGTTCATATGTGTATATAACGTGAAATACACACACACACACATCAAAGGTAAGTCTAGCAAGTTTTCGTTTTTGTTGTATTTGGTGTCTTGTTGTTCTTTTATTTCTCATGACTTTTCTAACTCAAGTATTTTGTATCATCTTTCTGATTATTACGCTCTCCTGCTTCCATATTTCTCCCTCTATCCTTCCTTTCTTCCCTATCATTCCTTCCTTCCTCTATTCTTCTTTTCTTCCTCTATCCTTCCTTTCTTCCCTTCCATCATCTATCCTTCCTTTCTCCCCATCCTTCCTTTCCCCTCTATCCTTCCTTTCTTTCCTTTCTTCCTCTATCCTTCCTTTCTTTCCCTTCTCCCTCTATCCTTCCTTTCTTCCTCTATCCTTCCAAATTTGATAAATAACCAGTGAATAAAACTGGACGACACCAATAAAAAAAGAGTTTCCTTCCTTTCTTTCCTTTCTTCCTCTATCCTTCCTTTCTTTCCCTTCTCCCTCTATCCTTCCTTTCTTCCTCTATCCTTCCAAATTTGATAAATAACCAGTGAATAAAACTGGACGACACCAATAAAAAAGAGTTTCTGCATAAAGCATAAAAATGAACGTAATAAGAGAAAAAATATGTATATATAAAGTAAAAAAATATATCTAAGAGAAAAATTCCATCCTTTTTCTGTTACTTCCTCAACATAATTCCTATAACAGCCGTGAATTGGCTCTCTAAGTTGCGAGCCTATTTCCAAAATACTTTATGAGAGTCTGCGATGATTTATTTGTCCAATACAAAAAGAAGCTGCAATTCTATGAGAGAAGCATTTTTCATGCTACCGCAACTTTCTTTCTTCGAGTGTCAACACCGTCTAGAAGCAAATTATTACATAGCACCATGAAAAAGAAAAACTTCTTGTCTTACCACTTACCTAATTCCATCCTGGTCTTCATATCTATCTATCTATCTATCTATCTATCTATCTATCTATCTATCTATCTATCTATCTATCTATCTATCTATCTATCCCAATCTCTTCAAAACTGTCAACATAGTTTTATTTATCAATCATTATTATAATTGGATAAAAACTAGTCAAATTTAATAAAAAGTGGTAGTTTTATTTAGTTTTTAAGTTGGTCTAGCTTGCTGGCTGGCTGTCTATGTATGTATCACATGTACAGGCCACACCAATGGAGCTAGAGGGGTGAAACATTAAACAATTACTCCTTATTATATCTAGAAAAAAAAGTTTTTGATTCTTTTACCCCCCCCCCCAAAGTAGTAGTATTCATGTTATAATCAGTGGTGGTGTGGGGATGGTGGTCCCTTGCTTTGTTTGAGAGGGGGAACGGCGTTCCTTCTCTATCTACCAAAAGTCCGATTCTATTTAATCTGTTCCTACCCTCAAATTAGCCGAAACGCTGCATAATAACTATACAGGGTATCCTTAAAGTCTGGACACAGGCAAAGTACAATATACAAATTTGAACAACTTTTTATTTAATTGAAATATTAATAAATAACATCCTGGTCTTCATATTTATCTATCTATCTTCAATGTGTTTTCCACCATTTGTGATGCAAAGTTCAATGCGCTTTGCGAGATTCACATGAACCCGATGCATTAACTCCACATTTCCGTCAATTTGAGCACGTTCATTTATGATGCGTCCCCTCTGGTGTCTCGTATCTTTAATTTTCATTGAGTACACCTCCTTTAGCATACCCCAGAAAAAGAAGTCAAGGGGGCTATGGTCTGGTGAACGAGGAAACCATTCCACAAAAAATATAGTTAGTTATAATTAGTGATATTTCCTGTGTCCAGACTTTAGGGACACCTTGTATATATTGAACCATACTACCTCTAAAATGCGCTAGCTTAAAGAATGTCAAAAACTCCGGTTGCAATCGGGCCTTCGGTTTCAAAAGAACGTAATAATTAAAAGCGTCCGTTATTCTTCCCTCTTTACGACTAGACGTTTATATTGGTTAAATTTCAACAAATTTCTCTGTGATCTTAAAGCGCTCACCTCCCTGAACCACCCAGATGTAGATGTCAGCTTCCATCATCGGATCTCAGAGCTTTTTAGCACTACACCACTGATTGAAATGAGTGTTTTGGTTTGGGCTCTGCAGTCAAACGCATACCTCCATTAAATTTGAACAAGGTAGCCGCACCTAACAAAATTCCAGAATTAATTTTTGTTTTCTAAATGCTCGTTTTAATTATTTCAGTTTACCCTCGAACTAGAGACCCCGATCCTGTTGTCCCTCCTCCACTTCAGTTAAATTATTACCGTAACTATCAGTGCATTCAAATGGTGTTTAGTTACGTCTGTGGTGCAGCATTTATAATATGTAAAAAGTAAACCAACAGCGTGGATGTCGGCGGTGGCTTAGACAGCACCCCGCCGACGACAACGACATCCACGCTATTGGTTTACTATGTTTTTGCCAGTTTCCTTTATCCACCTAAAATGACGTCCAAGTAATTGCGATGAAAAGCAACTGAAATTAAGATTAGGGAAAATACTAGTCAAATATTAATAATTGTTGGCAATGCCTCATCTAATGAAAATAAATAAAGTCAATATTACTATTAAAATGTGTATTTGACATCCAGGCCATATGAGAGGGGGCACCATCGTACCGGGGTCGATTGGGCCAAGGGAAGTCTGAGAGTTTCTTGGGTAGAGCTAGTTGCTTATTTGAACTTTTATACCATTAAAGTCACATATTATTAACTGCCAACACGTAATAGTTGGATTTAAAATAAACTAAACTCACAAAATAAAAATAAAGGAAAAAGCAAGAATATTTGTTTTTATTTATTTAAATATATTTTTATTCATTGTAATTTTTTCAAAATCATTTTGAAAATTCTTTCCACCTTTCCCCTTTCTTTCTCCCTTTCTTTTCTTCTTTCTATTTTCCTTCTTCCTTCTTTCTATTTTCCTTCTTACTTCTTTCCTTTTCCCTTCCTTCCATTTTCCACCTTTCTTTCTTTCTTTCTTTCTATTTCCCTTCCTCCCTTCCTTCCTTTTCCCTACCTTTCTTTTCCTTACCTTCCCTTTTCTTCTTTCTTTCCTTTCTTTCTTCCTACCTCTGCAATTACCGATTATTTCTACAACCCTGTAAATATCCCTGGACTATTTTTTGTGCCATTCTCGCCTGTCACTAACCTGTCATTATCTTTGTTGAATTAGGGTCTGTTGAGGATTTCTGATCACACTAATGTCCCTTCCTATTGCTCGATGGAGCCTGGTGCCTTCGGTCTGGAACAAAAAATCAGCAAAAAAAATCATCATCCTCATTATCATCATCATCACACTGTTCTTCATGCATAAGTATCTATTGACCTCTGAGAGAAATTTCATCAGGCGATGCAAAGCTGTTTTCCGGGATTCCAACATACACCCACGTCCTTTAGCAATCCTGTTTTCATCTCCTATAGCCCTTTAAGCATGCCGTGCAATATTCGCTCATCAGTAAACAACAGTCAACCTATTTTATTGATGGATATATTGTATCGACTCAAAAGTGTTGATGCATAGCCCTACCCAAGAAAATCTTGGGCTCCCATTGGTCCTCCATGCCTCTTTGAGGCACTGCTATTGACACCTTCACTGTGATTATTAATATATTTCTCTTTGTGATGTACAAAAGCTGCTCCCAGCAAAAATATTTTTGTGAAATATTGAAAACTGAATATTTCATGTACCATATTTCTTTTACCTGTCTTTTTAAACCAATGAACCTACTCAAACTCATCCTCCACGTTTCTTCCAGGTTTTTTTCCCAGTAGAAAAATATCATTGCTTCGTTTACACATATACTGCTATACCTACATAACCGTCTGTCAGTCTCACTAT
>VCCN01004864.1:1311322-1324006 GCA_006491835.1 Architeuthis dux
ATATATATAGCGAGAGAGAGTGTGTGTGTTTGTGCTGGTACTCACTTTTCTGGACTGATATTGTATAGAATAAGTAACAAAGTGTTTCATAATTAAAGAGAAAATTCATTTGGATATTGGAAGATAATTTTTTCAGCCTCGTTGGCTTAACAATTTATAAATAAATGGTCATGTGATCAAACCTGCTGCTTCTGTGTGATTTTCTTAAATATAAATTGTAAATCATCAATGAAAAACGAACGTCATTGAACTGTAATGTGATTCATATTTACCAATAAAAACATATGTTGTAAGATTATTCGAATTTCGTAGATGAGACATTGTCAATTGTATTTGTGCCTTTTTAGAAATATTTCACATCTAATATTTTCCTTGTCATTAAAATAAAAATTATGTGTAAACCTGATTGTTTATCATACAATTATGTTTAGATTCTTATCCCAATTGTTGGTGCTTTTAATCAAATTATTTCCACGGCTAAGTTTTCCAGCTTTCCTCATGTGAATGTGGCATCTTTTAAATAGTCTGTAGTGTTGTAGGAACAATGTTCCCGTACTTGAGCAGAGTAACAGCAGCTATGCATTCCCTCACTTCATCCTTTAGCAGTACACCACTGTCATCACCAATGCTTATTTTTATCAAATGATGGGACAGAAATTCTAGTTTATGGAAATAAGGAAGAATATTTGGTCCCTAAGGAAAGAAGATAAATTGAACAAAGTAGACAACATCAACTTTTGAATTAAAACACTTGGAACTCACAGATATACTGCATTTGATGGCATATAAGACCACACCTTATTTCAGAAAAGAATATTCAAAAACTCTTGAATTCCTCTTGTGTATTACCCAGTTTAGGCTGGACAACGAAGATTAAATTTTCCTTTTGAGTCATTTTGTAGGTAAAAAGAGATTTTTATATGCTGTCAAATATGGTGAAAACTGGTTTGTTTTGACCAGTACTGATTGAATTTTGTTTTGTGTGGAATATTCTGGTATACATTGAGATGAAGACCCCATTCTTGATGCACACAGGCAACTTTGAAAAAAGAGAAAAAAATGAACAGCAATCTTGGAACCAATCAATCTAATTTCTTATACTGTTTACAGAACATTATCCTATTCACTAATAACTGATGAGTTTCAGATTTAGTTTTTGTAATGGTTGTTCCTTTTCTTTTCTGTTTCTTTTTTTTGGGGGGGGGGGTGGCAGGCAGTATTTCTGCTTTCTAGCCAGTGCTTTTTTCTTTTCTAGTGGATCCGACAAACCACTCAAGGAAATTTTATCTGTTTTTTTTTTATTGCTTCATTCATTATTTTCATCTTCCTGTGAAAACTCCTACCTGGACACCACTTAAGCAGAAGTCAAAAGAAAATAAGCCAAACAGTTTCAGCCAGTTTTTTTGTTGCCTCTTCTTTTCCCCCCAGTGCTTAGTTATTTCTGATTTATGAAGAGACTGGTGAACCTTTTGAACCTGAGTACCAAAAGCCAAAACTATTCTTCTTATGATCTTTTCCCTGATTTGTGATCAGATATAAAGCAAATAAAATTAAGATTTGACCAGTATTTCTCTCATCTTAATTTTAGTAGCTTTTTATTGCAACTAAGATGAAAGAAATTCTAATCAAAAATGCATAATTCTTCTTCTAAGAAATCTTAATAATCTTACAATGTATGTTTTTTTACTTGTAATGTATTATTATTACATAGGCTAAACATAATATTGTTTCCTTCGTTCTATCTCTCTAACCAGTAAAGATCTTTCAACTTAAATAAGAAGACAGCATGTTTAGAGTAATAGGTGTTAGATTGTTTTTCTCTTTTCTTTGTTGGTATGTTTTTTAAACTTTTCTTCCATCATGAATACAGAACACTAAAAGGTGTGCAATCAGAAGGAGATATTCTTTCTTGAGTGCCTCATGACACCAACTCTTTTCTTCTGGTCGTAAATCAGGCAGAAACTGACCAAAACACAAAGTCTATGGTCATGGTCATGGTCATGGTCATGAAAAAATCAATAATTTTCCGAATTGGCTATAACCAAAATTCCATGAAGGAGATGTGCAGTGGTGTAATAGTTACTGGCAATGATCCCTGTAACATTTAGTAGTCAGTGTGTCGAAAAGATCTTATGTTGTACACATTTTTTCCTGTGACAAAACAAGGTGCTGAATGCTTGGGCAAATATAAACTTGAAATTATTCCAATATTATTTTGTCACGCCCTATCTCTCATGGCTAATAAAGCTCGGCATGTTACAATATAATACAAGTTGGATTGCATTAGTCAAGATTTTACTCTATACTTTGAACTACTTTGTTCAGTTTGTTGTTCAATTAAATAAAACATTAGTGAGTATTTCTTATTTTTATGTGATACAATGTTAAAATAAATTAATAACTCTAACATCCATCTATGCTTATTGAAGTTTCTGGAAATGGTTAAATCAAAACTCATTCACTACTTCATTATTTTTGGTAACTAACTCTTTGTGCGCATATTTAATCCCTTTATGTACTGGTTGCAAAATGTGTGTGCGTGCACACGCTCACAGCTTACAGGGAACTATAGTTACCAGCATGGAAAACAGAATTGTTAGACTGAGTTTGAGTTCACTTTGCACTAATGCCCTAGGGAAAAGCATGAATCCACTCATTCCCCCAGCTATAGCATGGCATTTGGGGCCCTTTAGCTTTATATACACATATATATCTAAGAGAAGACTGACAGAAAAAACTTAGTGGCTATGGCTGGTCCCAAGCCTGGGTAAAGGAAGAGAGTTGGGCTAAAAAAAAGTAGCAATTAGTTATTATTTAGTTGATTTTATATTGGGATTTTTATGCTCTTTGTTTATTTTTCAGAAGTCGAAATGGGACGCATCGGGGGCAGCAGTCGCTGAATGTCTTATGAAAGACAAATCCAAAGTAAGTAAAATTTTATATATGTAATATAACAAAAGAAATATACAATATATATATATTGCTAAATCAACCTTGAAAAAGCATAAAAAATGCCAAAATACACTAAAAACATTGTTAGCCATTTTATGACCATTTAAATGACTAAATATGGCTAGATTAGTATTTTTAAAATGGCTAGATTAGTCTGTTACTAATGGCTCAAATAGCTAAAAGTAGCCGTGTATGTGGCATGTATACATACACATACATGTTGCATTTCTCTCTTCATTTCTGTACAAATTATGTCTGGACGCTCCACCCCTCCGCAGCTGTATGTATGTATGTATGTATATATATGGTGCTGTTCTACCACTGAACTAATGAAGATCACATGATAGACAGGAGTCTTTTATCCTACATTTTTCCATTTTGATTTTAATACCATTTATTTAAATATTTTTAAAAAAATTTACTGTTGTAGATCACACTTTATATAGGGGATCATTAGCTGTTTTTCCATGGACCTGTTTGGGGGAAATTATAACAGGTGTTTGTTACCATGGGTTCCCCCAGCCGTGCTGATCACTACACAACTGTCCCACATATATGTCCTTATGTATATACTGTTTTAATCGCTACACAACTGTCCCACATATATGTCCTTATGTAGATCCACAGTATTATCCAAATCTATTAACTATATGGATGCTGTTCTATTTGAGTTTCCTTTTATTCATGTAATTTTATTTCATTATTTACATTCAAGTTATTATTCCAACTGCATAACTATGGATTAAATTCTAGGGGTCTTTTTATTATAAATAAAGTGAACTATATATAGATAAAATATTGAAATTTGAAATTTGTGGAACAGTATATATATACACACACACACACATATCTCTGATTACAGTAGTTTACAATGTATATATCAAATATATGCTTTTGAATATATATATTTTTTTTTTTTTAAATGCCTGTATATATATGCTTATAAATGTGTTTTCTTTTTCTTAAATATGAATGGAAACCACTTACGTATAAATGAATGAACGAATGTGCATTGAGTGTGTGTCAATATAATAATAGAATTCGGAATCGACAACTTTTTTGCCTCTTATTTTCAATTCTTATTTCATTACTTTCGCTTTGTTTATGCCGGATGAGACGAGAAATGAAGTTTGACGTGATTTCTCAAGATGGCTGTCAAGAGATATTCACTTCTCGGAAATCATTAAACTGACAGTAGCATCATCACCCCTACCCTTGCTCATCTCCATCTCTCAAGCTCTTGCCACTATCTCAGCTTCTAACACTTTTTTGTCTTCTCCCCATCGACCAACATCTTCTCGGCAAACACTAGTGCCATCTTCATAAAACAAATGTTTACATAGCTCCTGCTAACATCACAGAACCACTGCCACCATCAGCTTGATTGTGAGGATTGACATAAAAAGCTTCTATCTTATGCAATGATTACAGACATCACACCAGTTTTTGGGGCAGTGGTTCTCAAACTGTGTGTCACACTCGTGGCACAATAGTGTGCTGCAACTATCTCCCAAGTGTGCCGCATAAATTTTCAAAATACACAAACATGTATTTCAGCCCTTGAATGTGTCCAGTAGAGGTATTATGTCTGTCCCACTTCCGCTCAGAGTTGCCAATCTAGTGGTTTTATCACTACATTTTGTGAGATCTCCACTTTTTAAGTGACAGTTAAAAGGAAAAAGGGATGATGAGTATATATATCAGTGTGCTGATATAAAAGTTTTGTTCACTGACTACTGAAATATTTTTGTCTAAATCATTTCATGTTTACAGATGTATTTCTTAGTGTGCCATTACGTTCATTATCAGTACCAGTAAATCAAATCACTATTATCAGCCTTAGAAAAAAAAGCTACATTATCAATATCATTAATTTTTAAAATGGACAGGTGTTCTAGTGGTTAAAAATGTTGGCAAGCCATACCAGCCAGCTTTAGGAGCTGCAGGGCCCAGCAAAATTCCGTTGAATCTTAGAGATAAAGTTTGTTATAGACTTTATATATCTATGGTAGAATGGAAAGCAATCAAAATGGGTGCTTAAAAACTTCCTAGAAATATATTTTTATACCGTTCTATAATCAATTAACATAATATTTGATTCAAGTATAGTAAAAAGAATGTCAAAATATAAACAGTATAAACAAACACTACTGACTTTTTAAGAATTGAGAATGAAATTAAAATCATTGCTGTTCTCTGTAAAACATGCAATGTGGTGTTTGGTGTATGCTGCAATTTGTTGTTGTATGTATTTGACAGGACTAGAGTAGACCACCCTTGCACAGGGCCCCTTTCAGTGCAAGGCCCAATTTAAAGCAATTGGTCTAATTGGCTTAAAGCCACACCTGAACCATGCATTGGTTGCCTTGCAAATCATTAATTTCAAGTCTTGGTTGAGGTTCCACAAATGTAGACTTATACCAATAAATCAAAACTCTAAAATCTGCCTTAGAAGAAAAAAAGCTTCATTATCAATATCATCATAATCACCATGATTGAACTAGACAGGTGGCCTAGTGGTTAAAACTTTGGCATGCCAAACCAGTGAACTGAGACTAAGCTGGATGGTGCTGACAACAGCTTCCATTGAGTAAAGCATCTCTGCTATTTTCTTTAAATTCAAGGCAGCTGCTAGTTTAGCTATAAAACACAGGATTAATATGAAAGTTTAATTATTTTTGCTCTTTAATTAAATAAATATTTAATTAATGTTTGAGATTGATATTGTCTGGGGGATTTCTCACATTGAATTATACACATTTCTTTTTACTTTTGAAGGTTAAGTGATTCCATTGATTTTTATATCATAAATCTCATGTGGTTTTATACTATGAAAAATGGATGAACCTTGCTTTAAATCCTATTAAAAATAAATCAAACAAAATTTCTAAAGTAAAAGAAATTGGATGGGAAAAATATCATTACAGGTAACTAGAACTGAAATGTATTTTTGATTGCATCTAAGCAGTGATGTCGGAATGCATGGGGAATGATGTTCCCTTACATTTTAGGGGAGGGTGCTCTGAACGGCATTCCCTCACTATCTATATACTGCTAAAATTCTCTATTTGGACAAATCACTGATAAGAAAAATTAGCCATATTTTCTTTAAATTCAAGGCAGCTGTTAGTTTAGCTATAAAACACAGGATTAATATGAAAGTTTAATTATGTTTTCTCTTTAATTAAATAAATAGTTAATTAATGTTAATTATAGCCTCAAAACATCACTGAAATTGGTTAAATGTTCCTCCTCCCGAGTGCAAGCAGTACTGCGTTACCTCACTCCTTTTTCTCGCACTACAATATTGCATATCAAGATATATAAAAAATGAATTCTAAGAATGAGAGGTCAAGAGTAGAAGGTGTAGAATTATTTGGGATATAATGAAGAACTGCTATCTCTGAAGTTCAATCAGTACAAGACCATTTTGAAGAGTATTCTAAAAGAATTGCTTTAAAATAGTTCACAGGGGAAAAAACTCTCAAGAATTAATGATAAATCTATTTTAAATAGAATAATACATCAAATTTAGTAAACCTTGCTCTCTCAAATGATTTTACACTGTGCTTAGAGTCTGCTGCTACTTTATATTTTATTTTAATTAAACGAAAGGATGTTTCTGATCTGTCAAAATCAAATCTTTGATTGGAAAAGGCATGCAAGAGGTTAATGCTACATAGCCATTTCTTTAATACCATTAAATTAAATGTTATTGCATTCACGCCATCTTCCCTGCATTTACCAAACCCTAACAAGACTGTTGCTGCTTTACTATGTTATTAAGTTAACCTGGATTGAACAGTGTCAAGTCTTCAGAAGACAACTTTTTAGGGGTACAGTTACAACTGTAAGAAAGGACCATGGGTAGAAATACTCATTGTAAAACCTTTGATGTCACCTGTCTTATACCCCCACTGGAGCAACGAAGCAAACACAATGTATAGAAAAATATCTCTCGTTTATCCTTTGTGTTGACCAGGAGAGACCTCTTATTTTTGAAACACAAAATGATACTGGAGTGAACAGTGAGAAGATGAATGGATTAGAAGCACTGTCACTCTCTGTATCTGGTCTGCCTCTTTGGGATAGCCTGCCCAAATAAATAGCGTCTCCCTTTTCTGGATTAGTTAATAGCAAAGGGCTACAGGCATATGATTTTAAGTGCAATAGTTTTTCCTATTCTGATTTTGTAAGATTTGGTTGCTGAATTTGTATTTATATGCTTTTAAAATCTGGATATTTAATTGGAATACATATCAGTGCTAATGCCATCGCCATTATTCCAGTAACGCACCTCCAGCCGTACAACCACCGCTGCCAACCCCGTTTATCAACAACACTATTTCTACATTCTGTTTATCAGACAACCACCTACCCCTTCCGTCATTTCCACCATCATTGTCAATCAAATGACACTTTCCATTCTTTGCAAAAGGAGGAAAAAATATTCAATAAATCAATTATTTTTTCTTTGTTGTCCTATAATGTATGTTCTTTGCATACCAAAAAAAATATTTGTTCATTTTTCTTTCTTTTTTTAAATCAGACTTTTCTTGAGAGAACATTTGAAAACTAGGGTATTGGGGGAGGCTAACATGGACATCCAATTGCTGCCTTGCACACAGACACATAGACACTTGCCAACACTAATGTATCTCATTCTTTTGACAGACACAAGAGTTCTTTAAAAGAGATGAAATCGAGTAAACATGTGAATTATGTATATGTTGTTTTTATGCTTTTCTTTCGACTGAATAGGAGGTGCGGGTTGGCTGAGCAGGAGAATGGCATGGAGGATGGACTCGGCGAGCTGAGTTCAAACTCTGGCTGGGATAGTTTGTTTTCATTTTGCACTAATGCTCTTGGGAAAGGCATGAATCCATCTCTCGCTTAGACTATTTTTATCTATTATCTTCTTTTATAACTGAGTTCGGTATTTCTGAGATGAGGTGTTAGTATTACTGATACTATTGTTCGGACTGAGATCCTCATCTTGGTTGTCATTTCCACAACGTTTCGGCCGATGTACTCTCCGGCCTTCTTCAGGTGTCAAGTTTTGTCGATAACTTACCGGAACTATTGAACTGAACCCTTTATTTCATCCACGGGGGTATACTGTCCTCATTCCACTATCCATGTCCTAGAAATTATTTCGTGGTTAATTTTTCAGTTGTGGTGCTCCTGCCTGGGATTGAACCCACAACCTACAGATGACTCAACAGTCAGACGCTTTTTAACCAACGCTTTAGCTATCTAGGACACCTGAAGAAGGCCGGAGAGTACATCGGCCGAAACGTTGTGGAAATGACAACCAAGATGAGGATCTCAGTCCGAACAATAGTATCAGTAATCTTCTTTTATAGATTCATATAAATATCTATACATCCTCAAAGATAACAAAGTTCTGAGTTTTATTTCATTTTTCTTTTACTGTGATGCATTTTAAGTAATTATAGAGGATTCATATGGATTGTCAATATGGGTGCTAAAAATAAATATGAAAAACATTAATCAATATTTAATTATCATCAAGAAAGGTGGTTCATTTTGACAATATTTCAATGTCTATTTTCATCGTCTTGAGAATGTTATAAGGACAATGTGAATATAGAAATATTAAAACATAATGAAATTATACATCCTTGTGTTTTTAGTTTTGTTTAATGATCGAATATTGATTACCTATAAGAATATTGATGGGAGTTATATTCAGCCATTCTTTGTTTTGAAATTGTTTAATGAATATAAAATAGTTGCTGATAAATATTTAAAAAAATGCTTTAATTTTCTGTTTTTTTTCATCTTGGATCTAATTTGTCTTTTTTCTGTTTCTTTTTTTTTTTACAGGAGCAATGTCAGAATTATATTCGGGTGATTGCCCTTAATAATTCAGAGCTCTTCGTGTGTGGCACAAATGCTTTCAAGCCAATATGTTGTTCATACGAGATTAAGGTCAGTAATATAACCACAAACTTAAAATGTATTTTCTTCAATTTAATTTATTCATATTTATTTATTTATTTTAGTTATTATTATTATGCCTTTATTTTGAATTATGTTTTATGTTTGCATGCAATTTTCATCTGTTGGGCCATGCTTATGGAATCCTGTCCTGAATAATAGTTCCCACAACAGGAGGTCATCAGTGCAGAGGTTAGGAGAAGACAATTCCAAGAACATGGAGATGCAAGTACTGGACATGACAGAAAAATTAATTTAATAGACAAAGAAGAAATGATAAAAAAATCAAAATAAATGATAAAATATAAAAAGCATGGAAAAGGCAAGCAATATGAAGAAAATGAAAAAAAGAAAGGGCAAAGAAGTACCAGTGTATGAAAAATTAAAAAAGGAAATGGTACAAAGACACCATGGCTAAAGGAATAAGCAAAAACCTTAAAAGAATGAATGGGTGGGGGGTCATTTTGCCTAGATGTGTCCCACAGTTAACAAACCCATTAAATATGAGTTTGTCTTGTAGTTGAAAAAAACCCCAAGAAAACCAAAAAAGGCCATTCATTTTCTCTGCAATGTTTACCTTCAAGGCTTTTAAAGGTTAAGCGTTTGCATGACAACTTTGGCTATCATTCCTCCATTAACCAGTATCTTCCACAACCCCATGCACTATTGTTATTTTGCATTGTCAGTACCCTTACTCTATTTACCTTTGTTTTCACTGTATTATTCACCACTTTACTTTACAATTTGACTCTTGTTTATAATTTCATAGACGTGCTGCTGTGAAAACCACAGCTGTGCCACGAACTAAGCCTTCCTCAGATAATGACCATGGGCGTATGAGCGGTGGAGGGGGTGGGGTGGCAAGGAGGGCAACTGCCCTTCCAAATTCAGGCAAAACAGTGTATAATTTTGGGCAAATCAGTGTAATTTGGCAAAACCATGTAAAATTTTGGTCAAATCAAACCCTCAGCACCCATTAACCAAAGAGTTCCCACACGCCTATCATGATGACATCAGGGTCAGGAATGGTTTCCGGGGAAGGCAAAGCATCATTATCATTAACCCAGAGCAACCCAGCAGTACCATATGATACCACCTAACTTTGTTGATTTTCCATCATTGTGTGGTAATGTTCATGATCCCAGAAATGAAACGTTAATACAATGATGTGATATTTGAATTAACTGACCCGATGACAATGTCAAGATGAAGAGTGGTGAACTTCAGTTGGAAAGTTGCAACAACATTCTACATTATCCAATCTGAAACGACTGGCATTCTTCAATTTTTTAAACTAGTGGCTTGTAATGACAAACAAGGGAATCCTGTATACTGTGGTATGCGAGTTCAAGCCTCATTAAAAGACCCAGTATTGGTCCATTTATCTGGCAAGATTGAGACCCGATATGACCTGTGTTTCCGGATTTTCTGGAGTTCTGGACTAAGGCTTATGCTTAAAATATAAAATTTAAAAAATGAAAAGTAAAGAACAAAATTGTATTTAACAGATTCAAATCATCCCTTTCTAAAGCAGAGTCTGTTTGATCTTTATTAATACACTTAAAATTCTTAGAATAAACAATATAAAATATGCAACAAACATTAAACAACAAAACTGTTTATAACATATCTGAAATTCATCCACTTTTAAAACTGGGTCTGTTTAATCTATGTTAATCAACTAGCCAGTTTTGAAAATAGCCAGTTTTCTGGTAATTCTGTTTTTCTGGATAAATGGTCTGGTACTGTACTTCTGTTGTTCTCAGCACTCACATCAATATCATCATTTCTTGCTTTTGCAATTTTCGGTTGATGTATGGAAACGGTCATTGATACTCACTCCAAGATTTTAGAACGAAAGAGAGGAACCACTTAGTGTGTCAACCCAACACACTTGCTCTGAGGGGTGTGGATGGAGAGGAGGGGTCAGCCATAGATAGTTAAATATGTAACTTTTCTGCATCACATTCGCTTTCTCCCAGGCTGTCCTTAATACTGCTTTTTAAACCCACACTTCGACGCCCCTTGCCTTAGTTTCTCATTGTGCTGACGTACAGTCCCAAATTCCCACCCCCACGACTTTTTGTGCAAATGCCACTGACGGACAGGTTATTACAAAATAATTTCTGTGTTGGGATGGAAGAAGATAGAGAGGAACTGATGAGATTGGTGTATGGAAACAGAATTTGAAAGCTAGCTAAATCATTGGTTCTCAAACTGTGGGCCGTGGCACAAAAGTGTGCCACATCTATCTACCAAGTGTGCCACGTACATTTTTCCAAATACGCAAACATGTCCAGTAAGGGTATTATGTCTCTCCTGCTTCCACCACAGAGGTGCCAATCTTGTGGTTTTATCACTAGATTTTGTAAGATCACAATCTTTTTAGTGACAGATGAGAGAAGAAAGGGTCAATGAGTACGTATGTCAGTTGATTATTCGGGGCAGTCAATAAATTTGTTTTGTCAAAATGTTGAAAAATCATCTTTCCAGTGCTCAACTAACTTTAAGCAAATGCTCTTGGTCACGAAAAAAACTGTTGATTCAAAAACAGATATTTTCCCTGGATCTTGAACAATGTTCTAATTTTTTTCATGTATTGCATGGCACCAAAAACCTTATGAGCTACTGGAGAAGTTCAGTGTGCAGAAAATATTTTTACGGCGATCATTGATTTTTTTAGTTTTTAAATCCTTGGTGGACGGCCTAGTGACAATGGATGCACCAATTTGTACAGCTTATAATCTTTGCATGAACCTCCAGCTCAGAGGGAACACCGATCTTGATTTTTGGTTGTTGCAATAAATGCACAAACTATATTGATTGCTTTCTTTTACAGCGGGGTAGCTATGTCCGCCGAGAATACCAAAATGGGATTGCCTATTGCCCCTTTGACCCCAACCATAACAGCACTGCCTTACTTGTTGGTAAGTATGTAAATAGTTTCTTCACCAGGTCACGACTTTCATTTTTGTCAATGCGGAAAAGTAAACCTTGACACAATGATATGAAAAAAAGATAAAAGAGCAGAAATTTTGACTGAAAGGTTTTTCAACAAGGAATGATGAATAAGGGTAACAATCTGAAGCAACCTTCAAGAAGTAGTTCTTTCTCCCCTTTATTCAGTACATTGGACCAGTGCCAACTCTAGGTACTGACTACATAGGCAGTCACCCAGGGCACCAAGTGCTGTCATGTGTCTGAGACAGTAGGACTTTCCATATACAAATGGGAAAATGAATAAATTGAACGGAATAAAAACAGTCAAAATAAGAAAATTCCCTGAGGAGAAGTTGATTTTTCATGAACATCTGATAGTTAAATATGTTTTGTTGTGGTGAAACTAAGAGAAACAGTTGCTGTATGAACGATAATAATATACTTTACAAATAAATAAGATAATACTATACTTTAAAGAGCGCCAAAGTTAAGCTTGCCCGATGCACCAGGAACCCTTGGGCCAGCCCTGCAATAATTCAGTAGACCGTTAGATAAAATAGATAAAAAACACATTACGCAGAATAGATGACAACTTTAAAACACCAGACACCCGGGATAGATAAATATGGAGCCATAAAATAAATCAAAGGAATTAGCAGTGATAACAACAACAAATAACACAAAACAAGATGCCCCTAAAACACACCCACAAATTAAACAGGGAACCAACAGAAAAGAAGGAGAAAAGAAAAAGGAAAAAACAAACTTTTTAGTATAAATTACCTTACTTACAATCAGTCGATATCCACTTGAATAATCTTGAAGTGA
>VCCN01004864.1:1324106-1334786 GCA_006491835.1 Architeuthis dux
TTATGTCTGTCCTGCTTCCACCACAGAGTTGCTAATCTAGTGATTTTTATCAGTAGATTTTGTGAGATCTCCATTTTAACTGATAGATGAAAGGAAAAAGGGGTGTTAAATACATATATCCAGGTGTACAGTGCTGCCAAAGCTCACTGGAGTGCCACTCCGGCACCTCTGTAAAAAAAATTCTTTTTTTAAATGTGGTATTTCAGCTGGCCAGTAGCCTTTGTCAGTTCTGGCTCTTAAAAAGTTAACACTGCATCCCTGACCATATCCTGTACGGGTATTATGTCTGTCCCGCTTCCACCTTGAGTTGCCAATCTAGTGGTTTTATCACTAGATTTTGTGAGATCGCAACCTTTTTAGCGACAGATGAAAGGAAAAAGAAATAATTAGAAAGTATATCAGAAGGCTGATATAAAAGTTTCATTCATTGACTACTGAAATGTTGTCTAATTCATTCCATTTTTACAGTCGGTGTGCCACAGAAGTCAAATATCTTTAGTTTAGTCTGCTGTCGTCATACAATAAAGTTTGAGATCCACTGGTTTAATTCATTAAATATCCCAACTTTCTATTATTGTTGAAAATGTTTAATCCCTATCGTGAGGTTTATTTCTCTAATATTAAGTATAAGAGAAAATATGTTTTGAGAGAAAACTAACTTCTGTTGTTATTATTTCCTTGTTTCATTTGAATTACAGAACCCGATTTTGTTAGCACCTTTGATTATGAAGACAAAGTTTACTTTGTCTTTCGAGAAGCAGCCGTCGAAAATATCAACTGTGGAAAGGTAAGACAAGCATTTCATTTTGTGCATATTTATCATTGTCTATGTACGAGGTTGTATCAATAAGTCTGTAGCCTGGCAAGTAGTTATTAACTAGACTTTGATCTGAAATTTTCACTATGTGAATAATATTCACCACTGAATTAAATGCATTGACAAGGAAGGAGAGTAAGTTTAAAAATAAGTATCAGTTGTGTAAGATAATGCCTTTTTAATCATTAGGTTGCAGACTTACTGATGTACCTACATAAGTGTATGTATGAGTGTATCTCTATATTTCTACATAAGCATGTGTCTATTTATATAATTGATTGGGCGCCGAATTGAGACATGATAGAGGCTCTGAGCTATACAAAGCTGTTAACAGGGCCTCTGAGAGGAATTTTATCAGGCGGTGCTAAGCTGTTTTCGCCCCCGCCCCCACACACACACTGCACCAACACCCTCGTCCTTTAGCCATCCTGTTTTCATCTGCTATTACCCTTTTAGCACGCTATACTATATTCGCTCACTGGTAAATGATAGAATCAACCTATTTTATTAATGCACATATCGTACTGACTTAGAAGTTTTGATACACAGTTCTAACCAAGAAATTCTCAGGCCCCACCCATAGCCCTCTGAGCACCCCTTGGCTCTCCAGGCCCTGGTGCATTGCATTAGCTGCACCCCTTCTCATAGGCCTTGACTGTAGAAACGCTATTTGCTGCTCCCCCATCGTTGGAATATAAACGTGGGTGATTGTATTCATATATGCGTTTCAATGCTTGTATCTGGTTCCTATGTTTCTTATACATGTTTGAAGACTTACATGGCAACCAAAGTAGCTGTGTACTTCCTACTGACACCAGTGGTTGGCGTTCAAGCCCAGGATTAAGAGGTAGGCAAGCAGGCAGGTTCGCTTAGATTGATGCAACCACATGCAGCCCTTATGCTATTATGTGATTAAAAATGTATAAATTCACCCGTTGTCCAAAAGAAAGGGATGACAGCCATTTTCTATACTCTTCAGACATAATCAATTAATGAACGGGGCCATATCATCACATGGACACACTGGGAAGATGCTATTTTACGGGCACCCGAAATTCAATTTGAAAACCTGATTTAAATGTGTTGATGGTGCGGGCGGTAGAGGTACATTGCTGTGCCCGGCTTAAGATGGCCCTGCCCAATAACAAAAAAGTAAAAACATGTTGCACAGTGTTACGAACAATGAATTACATTTGATTTTTAAAAAATGTTTCTTTTCTTTTTCATTTTCCTTTTTAACCAGGCTGTTTTTTCTCGTATTGCACGAGTTTGCAAGAATGATGAAGGTGGCAAGAGATCTCTGGTCGGGACTTGGACTTCCTTCTACAAGGCACGGCTTAATTGCTCCATTCCTGGAGAGTTCCCTTTCTACTTCAATGAAGTTGGTAAGTAGAGAGAACATTGAACATTTGATTAACAGTCAGTCAAAATGTAAAGTATAATTGTCTTACTTTATCTAACTAGAATTGAAGAAATCTGTGTGTATATGCACCATGATTACTCAACAACTGACCATTTTATGAAGTTGAAATTCACCAGATATATTAGTCAGCACACAAGGCATTGCAGTGTTGAGTTTTTTGGATCAATAAAAATAGATAAACCATTAAAAATTATGCAAATTTAGATATGAAATATCTAAATTGGCAACACTGAAGATAAGTAACCAAAATACTTTGAAGCCATAGTTTTGTACAATGGACGGAAAATTATTTTACAAGACTATTATGACAGGTTGCTCCATACACCAAACATGCACCTTTGGAATGGGCACCACCCTAACATAATATAAATGCAAAATACAAATTTAGCAAGCTAGTCACTCTGTTTATTTTTTTTTGCAGTGCATTCTACTGGTGTCATTAAAGGAAATCACATCTCATCAGTAGATAAACATGCAGCCTCGGACATCTTCTATGCGATCTTCAACACCCCAGAGTAAGTATAAGTATATAATGTTTGGTTGGATTTCTCTTTTTTTTAAATTACTGACTTTTAGAGATACAAATAGAATTCTTGGAGAGAAATACTGAAAAACAAGTTTCAAATTTACAATTTGGCTTTATAAAACTGTAAATGAGCCGGTTTGATTTATTTTTATATGATTTCTTTTTATAAGAAAATATATTTTCCTCAAATCAAAATAATGGAAAGATACAGAGACACAATATAAATAAAAAAGACATCATTATTTTACAACGATTTGGCATTTAATAAAGATGTACTCTTTTTACTTTGAAAACATAGACCTCACAATGCTTCATACTCCAGAAATAGAGAAATTGTCAGATTTTGCAAGATCTCATATCCTTGGTCGATCCCAAAGCAGAATGAGCCAGCATCAAATGGATATAATTCCCCAATGAAGGAAAGGAAATGAAACGACTGCATCTTGTTCAGATCTATATTGGCCATTGTCATGCGATGATAAGTCAAATTGCAACCAAGGTGTGAAAGAGCCAAAATCTTGAGAATCTGCTTGCAGTGTGATAAGACATTTTTGAATTTGGCTTCTTAGATCATAGAATAAAAGCCTTTGTTTGCAACTGTATTTTTCATTGAATATTTAATTCATTGTTTCCTCTTTTGATTTTTCTCTTTCCAGGAACAGTGTACCAGCATCAGCAATATGTGCTTTCTCTATGGGAGATGTCAACAAAACATTCAAGAGTCGTTTTAAGGGCCAGCAAACTGCACTTCACAACTGGCTGGCAGTTCATGAGAAGGACACACCAAATCCGCATCCAGAAGGGGTAGGCTGTTCACGTTGTCTTTCATTAACCGTTTTTCTACTGCTTCTTTTTGTTCCTCTTGGTGAGTGTAATCCATCCACTCTCTCCTAAAAAATATGGCTTCTCTTTGTGTTCAAAGGCCTACTTCTGTTCCTTTCTAGATGCAGAGAAACATTTATTTGTGTGTATCCTCAAAAAAGGTTCATTTATAGATTCTTATAATTTTCTGAAGAAAACAAACACAAACACAAACACACACACATGTGTGTGTGAGTGCATATATAAATATATATATGCAGGTGTGTGTGAATGTGTGTGTGTGTATATATATATATATATATGTGTGTGTGTGTGTATATGTATGTATGAAATCAAATGATGGATAATTTTATATCCAACAGAATATGATAAATATAATGACATTTATTAGTTGAGAACCTATAGCTCAGTTGGTAGAGCAGTACCTGCGTATAAGGTAGCTCCTAAGGTGGACGTGGGTTCGATCCCTGCACAGAGTTTGTTTCTTTATTCACATTTACGATTCAGACTGCTCATTTAGCAGTCGCTCACACCAGCGCCGGGCAAATATAGGTTCTCAACTAATAAGTATCATTATAATTATCATATATATATATATAGTCTGAAAAGCTTCTCAAAACCTAACAACGAGAAAAAAATATAATACTTAAATAAAAAATAAATTTTAAATATCATTTACATGGTCTGCTTCTCTCGGGCCCTTCAATGGAAGTGAAATGTCTCGCCAAAATGTCTTTGTCTCCTGACCACGTGATCTTACGTACATCATAAGAGAAATATTTTACAAGAAGACCAACATATATCATATATTAATTAAAACTTCAAGTATATTTAAATTCGAAGGTTCGACAGTTGTTTACCATGGCAATATGCAGTTTCAGAGAATTTAAATATACTATAGTATATACATACTGGTTAAAAATGAATAATGGTTGACAATGCTTCATCTAGTATTAGATAAAAAAAGAACTGATCATCATTTCAGTCCTATTTGCCAGATGGGCATTGCAGAGCCAATACTTTCTGAACTTGTCTAGTTTATCTTATTTTTTGTTGGCTACAGTTTCACATATGATCTCTGGGCATCCATGTTGTGAGTCATGATGCAAGAATGCGGATGATCCTTATTCTGTGCTCTACAAATGTTGTATTTGTCTAAAGTTTGTGCCATAATTTTGCTTTTTGCAAATTTTCTCTATCTCACTCTTCTGATCTTTTACAGTGTCAAGAGAGCTCCAAAAAGATTCCTGACCAGACCCTAAATTTCATCAAGTCTCATCCACTTATGAATGATGCCGTCCCAAGCTTGGGACATCAACCAATCCTTGTGAACGGTGGATTTAAGTAAGTCATTTCTTGGAACATCTCATCATCTTAATCTTGATGTGCTTGTACTTAGTTTACTGATTTGAACTCCAATAAAACATTTTCTTCTTCTCTATGTACCTTCATGATGTGGGCGATCATGGTTCTCCACAGTTTATTTTCTTTTGTCACTTTCAACAATTATTGCTCCTTTATGACACCTTTTTTTCCTCCTGGTACTCATTCTGACATCCATTTACTCAAACCTTTCAAGTAGGTTACCCGTTGCCTACTTCTGCTACTCTTGCATTTGATGTGCCCTGTGAGCATTAGGTTCTCAAAGCCTTCCTTCTATCCTTCCGCAAAATACCAATTGTTTTTTTCTGATTGTCAGCAACAGTTTCCCTACTCTCCTTAAATGTCTCTCATTTGTTACACACTCTGTCCATGATATTTTCAACATTTGTTGAATCTTGGTTGCTTCCAAGTCTTTTCTTCATTTGTGAGGAAATTGTCCAGCATTCACTGCCACAAAGGAGATATAAAAATATTAGTTATCTATAAACAAGAAATAAGTGTAATCATTAAAAAAACAAAGACACTCTTTGCATTTAGTAATGTTGACCTGAATTCATACAATGATTTTCTTTTGTTGATGGTGTCCTGTTTTTAAGAATTTATTCATGTGTTTTTCTTGGTTAAACCATGTATAATCTTTTTAAACTACTGAGGAATGCTTTTCAAAAAAGGATAAATCATTTAAATAACGTCTTTATAGTTTATGATGGAAACTATAAAGAAAGTATCTAAAAGAAAGTTTTTCCCTTTGAAATATATAGTTTATGCTTTCTTTTGTGTTCTAATATTTTTGGAATAGATCTTTGTTTATACGGGTTTGAGTGGTGATTTATTTTCTTTAGTAGAAGCAGCTGATCCATTTTATCACTGTATTAACAACAATAGAGACGGTTAATAAAATTAATGTTGCATTTCAGGTACCTTTCATGGTCTACTGCTCATCTATTTACTTTCCTTAGCCTTGTGTAGGTCAAGGTGAAAATTCTTTGCTTAATGAAGATCTCCGCCATATGGTTTCATTCTGTTATATCTACATATATAGACATAAATATATATATATGTATAAATTACTGTTTCTAAATTTGTCATAAGTATGCCAAGAAAATCACATGATTTAAACTGTGCAAATGGTAATTGACTTATATAATGAACTGTATGATTTTTTTCTGTTTCTCTGAATCTAACTATGGACTGTTCCGCTTAAAGGTAATAATTCTTCTGATTAAAATATTTCCAATCATCGCCTGGTTTGGGATTTAGGGTTGTCCTTCTCTGAAAACTAAGACTAGAGAGCCCAGTCTGCCTTGTTATTTTACCCATAACTGGGGGAAGAAGAGATGGATTCATGTCTTTTCCAAGGGCATTAGTGCAAATTAGTGAATGCCAGCTGAAATTTGAACTTGGCTCATAAATTTATGTACAAAACCTAAATTAATGCAATGGTCAAAAAAAGTTATTTTCTCCCAGGCAATGTCAGGTCCCCTCACCAGGTTGCATAATAATATAGCAATAAAACATGGTTCCATTTCAGCAACAAAAAAAAAACACAAAACAGGAACATCCTTACAAAATATCTCTGCCAAATAAACACTTGAATCAATAACCTACTTGCCTTTGAAAATCTCATTTTACAAAATCCAGGAAGATCTCAGCCATATGGTTTCATGCAACACTGTTCTGTGAGAATTTGCCGAAGAATCTAAGAGCAAAAGAAAGAAAGGAGGAAAAGAATTTTTAAAAAAAAGTAAAGTTGCCTGCGGCAGGATCTATGCCAAAACAGATTATTGAAATCTCCAGTGCCCCGCTCAATCAAAGCAGCTTCTGGGAGGCCTATTTGAAGATGCCAAGATGGATACATGTCCCGACCCCCTCCAATGATCCACCACACCTCCCGACCCACCACACGATTGCTTCTCTAGAAAAAGATTTTAGTCAAGTTAAGAACAAGCTTCTCCAAATCCTAGATAGCATCTCCTGGACATTTGCCACCAAGAAAAAAAGATACAGTGTCTACTGACCAATTCCATAATAGATCAGAATGCTATTGGATTCATGGTTTTTACTGACTGCCTGACTGTATTCACATATATTCTTTCTTTTCTTATTCCTCTTGCCTGGACCTTTTACGGCCAAATCGCGTTCGATACACTGATTCTTGTTTGATAATCAACATTAAGCAAGGTCAGTACCTAGATGAGTGACCAACTAGGTATACCAGGTGCTGTAAAAAGCAGGGGATCATGCAGAGAACCTCCCGTGGCAATCCCACTGCTCCTCCTAAGGAGACCGATCTCTACATTACGCTCACTAACACAAGACAAAGGCAACCCTCCCCTTCCCCTTGAGCCCTCTGACTGGCCTGGCTGCGAGCAACGAGAAATGAATGAAGGAAAACCAACCAATTCCATAGTAGACCAGAATGCTATGGGATTTGTGGTTTTTATCAATCGCCCGACTCTATTCACATATATTCTTCCTTTTCTTATTCTTCTTGCCTGGACTATAATCGACTATGGTTACTATTTCAGCTTATATCAGAAGGCCAGCTATAGAATACTTTAAATGGTATTAATATTATTATCATTGTTCATTCCCTTCATATCTTTCAACCTTTCTTTTATCCCATCACAACCGTACAATGTAATGCACAAGGGTAAAAATGGAAGAGGGTGTGTATGCTTGAATGGGAGCAAAATTGACTCCCTCCACATCCGATTTGCACATCCAAAGAAAACAATAACACACACACACACACACACAAATTAACATGAACTTTTAATTAATTTTAAATAAAATCTTTGGGCCTGACTGATTTTAATAGCCATAATAATTTGATAACATTATCCACGGCTTTCTCTGTATATACACACTCTGGGGGTCATGAATTTTAATCTTCAGGAATGGAATGTATGGTCTTGGATAGCCAACAGGTCATAAAAAAGGGGATGGGGTCAGTTTTCTTTTTCATATTTTTTCTAATATACATATTGTGGTTGTGTGTGATGGCATATGTGTTTGTATACAACCTAGAATAACAGTTTTATGTGTTATAACATGATATGTGTGTGTGTGTCTGTGTCTGTGTCTGTGAAAAAAGCCCCTTGGAACCTTCTGGCTGTGAGAGACAAGAAATGAACGAACTGATTCCACCCCCACCCCCCTTAACCGTTCAGCAGCTCCTGCCATGATTAAAGACGTTCCATTAGTGCAATTAGCTCTTTGACCTTTTGCTACTTGACAAACCAAACTGATTTTGTCAATCATCAAGTTTTAATCAAATTTGATTAAATTTTTCCATTAAATCCAATCAGTTAAAATTTGTGCAAGAAAAACTTTGATCGATTCTAATTAAATTTCTTGATTTTTTAATCCTTATTGATTAAATTGATCTTCATCTGTTTCAGTTATCGGTTCACACGCATTGCTGTACATGAACAGTACCTGGCAGTCGATGGGCGATACTATGATGTTCTATTTATTGGAACAAGTACGTATTGATACTTTGTTTATTTTACTTCCATTCTAAATAGAACACAGCAACTAATTGAAATATACAAGACGGATACTCATCCTAAGGACATGTTATTCAGCTAGTTTTAAATGAAATTAAAATTTCATTATTTTATTCTAATAAATCAACACATGATTAATTTTATTTTTTGCAATATGAAATATAAATATTTTGTAACAATAAATATACAGATTCAAAAGTAAAACCTAAAATAAAATCAGGTCTGGTTAGTCACTCAATAAAAACTGTCACGTGGCCAACATCTTTTGGCAGCATTCCATGTTGGGGGTGATCAATTAAAAAATTGGAAAAAGGGATGATCAAGGAATAAGTTACTTCTCTCGCTATTCGTTGGATGGTGATCACTAAAAAGTCCAAATTTAAAACAAAAACCAAGCATGAACACTACCGGACACAAACTATTTAGCATAAACTTAGACTCTAAATTGAACCCACCACAAAAAACTTATTTTGAGGGAGAATTTTCCAAAAAACAAAAAACGTTTTTCTAGACATAATAAGGATTAAATGTTCAAACGTTCATCCCTCTACTCCATTGGTGCTGCCTGTACACATGACACATAGATAGCCAGCCTGTCTAAAAATAGATAGATAGATAGCCAGCCTGTCTAAAAATAGATAGATAGATAGCCAGCCTGTCTAAAAACCTAAATCAATGTTGGTTGGTAGTTGACAGTTTCTATGCAGGTATTTTACAATTCTTTTTTTAACAGTCTGCTCTCTCTGTTTTGTCTCTCTCTTCAGATGATGGCCACGTTCTCAAAGTTGTAAATATTGAACAGAGTGGAAAAATGCGCAGCATTGTCATTGAAGAATTGCTGGTTTTCAAAGATAAGAGCTCAATTGTAGGCCTACAAGTTTTCCATAAGTTTGGGCTTGAGAAACTCATTGTTGTCTCCAGTGATGATGTTGCATCGATTCGCCTTCATCGGTGCCACCTAAAAGTAACATGCAGGTATGTATTGTGCATCATTTTTTAGTAAATATTGTCTGGGTCAAGCAGTAAATACACTGACTTAAGACTAGAAAGAAAATCATATTTTAGAAGATTCAATCAAAGCTGTCCTCATTATCAATTTCATTACATTTATTTGTAGTGTGAAAAAAAAAGTATACTATTTGTATCTAAGCATCTATCATAATCCTATTTACACAATATCTTTGCGGCGGTGTAATAAACATCATAATTCTTCTTAAAATCATTTACATCTGCTGACAGCACTACATATTCTGGTAATCTAACAGGCATAAAAACATATTTAGACTAATAAAATACTTCTTGATAATATCCACATACTATACCATTTTAACTGCCAAACAAGCTTCGGATTCTTGAAGCCCTTATTATCATAATAAAGAACTGAATAAGATCCCCTCTAATCAAAGTACTTGCATTTTGAATGTATTCAAGAACTCATTAATACAGTCTGTTCAGAGAAAGAATTGACTTGCATATTGCACTGTGTGTAACGTCATCATAATGCACAAATGCAGACATTTAAAAAATAAACTTTAAAACAACTTAACACCTATAATCACATTTTATGTCCATAACATCAAAGTCTTGGATCTTGATCTGAGGAATAACTGTTAGTGTTCAATCAAAACATGGACTATTCTTACATGCACTAATAATAATAATCTGAGGAATAACTAATAGTGTTCAATCAAACCATGGACTGTTCTTACAAGCACTAATAATTGACCAATGCTCATTCATATCGAAACAGAAACGGTTGAATAAATAGATCAGATAGACAACAAAATCAGTGTCTATATCAGTAAAAAATTAAACTCATAACTACAATCATAATTTTGCATTAAAACTTAAACCATTTCTGTTTTTTTTCTCCCTGCAGAGAATGTGTGGCACTCCAAGATCCTTACTGCTCATGGCTCGATGGAAAATGCTCAGCCTTTTCAAGTCGTGGAGAGTAAGTTTTTCTTTTTTGATTTGTGTTTTTGAAAGATTTGAGTTCAAAGCTGGTACTCAAATATGCGTTTGATCACATTCTTCAGATTAGTAATTCTAGTTCTGGATCTGAAGAATGTAATCAAACATGAATCACTGTCATTTGTCGTCGTTGAAAACCTTTTTTAACTATTGGATATTGGCTGATAGTTTTAATTTTACTATTAATATTATCAGGTGTTAAGCACACTTTGATTAAATATTA
>VCCN01004864.1:1515535-1529209 GCA_006491835.1 Architeuthis dux
TATACTTGGAAGGATTCAGTTATTTACTAACCTCAGTTTTGGCACACGGTCACAATTTTAGAGCGCCAAGAAGATCGAGTTCACTACTAATGATCTCCGAGACCATTATTCCACGATAGGCACCCATGCACGTAAGGATATGTTTTTTGTACGTGTTTGAATGTTATGCTTACTGAATCTACTAGAGGACCACCGAAATCGAAGACATTTCAACGGCGATTTTGATATTTGTATACGTCTCATGTGTTGTTAAGAAATATTAACTATGCAATCAACAACATAATCCTTCAGTCCATCAGCCAGTCTTTTTTCGGCACCAAATTAGGGGCAAAGGATGACTATGGTTTTTGAAATGTAGTAGACCCCTCGACATAGAAAATAAAAGATAGCCCTTATACTATAAGACACTTTCACTGGTGAATTAGCCATTTTACAGTTTATACTCCTTTTGTAATGGTATGTAATCGAGAGCCTCTTAATTGCGAATACTTTGCGACCCCCCTCCCATGTATGAAACATGTCCCCTTGTATAGTTTGTTGCATGCACCCCTACAGAGTATATTGTCGGTATTCCTATTCCTCAGCTTTCTTGCAGTAATAGTCGCGCTAGATCGTTGTACTCTCTTGAAATTAACTATTTTTCTACGGAGTCCAGACAAAGCCCCCTCCGACAAACCAATCCCCCTAGGACAAAACTGCATCAGACAAAACACCCCAAGATAAACCCCCTCAGTTAAAGTGCACGGTAGGGCAAAAAAACAACCCTGGAATTGAAACAGGACACAACATTATTATTCTTTTTAAGTGATGATATAGTAACTTTCAATAAAAAAGAAATGTCCCCCATATTTTAAGTAGGTCGTGACTTGAACGTCAGATTTTTCGGTTGTTGTTCCGTCGCCGAAACTAGTGAGCCAATGAGTAAATTTATTCTATCGATTCTAGTGTGACCATTCTAACAGATGGTATGGTAAAATTCCTTTCATCTGACGTTTGGTTCAATGGCTGCAGAATAAATCTCTTTGATTTGTGATTGGTCGATAAGGTATCATGTGAGAACACGCACTTAATAACCCAATTATTTCACTTTGAAGGCCCAAATCAAAAGAGCCGTAAATATTCCTGTTTTTCTTTTAAGCTATCGCATTTTCCCTTTTTTTATTCTATATATTTATATTTGTATACATCTTATTTTTGATCACATTAAATTTACCGGAAACTACCGTATATAATTTGATTCGGGCATGAGCTGTAATTTACTTGTTTATAACATAAAAAGAAAGTTTATTGATTAACTTTGAGGATACTGAAAAACTTTTCTGATTGGATTATTAGTCAGACATCAAACTCGAGTTGAGGCTAGATTTAAAATTTCGTGGAAGAACTTTAGTGGGAGATTAGCTTCTTCAGGGGCGGATCTCGGATTTTGAGCAGGGTTGGGACCAAATGGAAATAAAATCATTCTTACAAATAAATATGTGAAAAAGAAAAGTTTCAAACATCAAAAACAAGAAAGCAGCATTTAGCACTAGAATTGACAAAAAAATAAAGTTTTAAAAAAACAGCAAATAAATTTGCCACAGAACCAAATAAATAAAAAAAAACATTATAAAGAATAAGACGAAGGATCTTATATTAGATGAAAAACAGAATAAGAGATTTTTGTTAAAATACCATAAAAAAGAGGGTGTAGATTCAGAAGGGGTTAAGGAATACATTTAGGTATATCTAGGTAAAGTGATAAAGTTAGAGAAAGACTATGAAAGCGAAATAAAACGGCGCATAATGATTGGTTGGAAAGCATTTGGTATAAATAGAGACATATTGAAAAGCACCTTGTCAATATACTCAAAACATAAAATGTACAAAAAATGAATAATACCAGCTATGACATGTGGGTGCAAAACATGAAAACTAACAAAAAGAACTGAAAACCTATTCAGAATCGCACAGAGAGCTATGGAAGGAGCAATACTAGGGACAACTATAAAAGATAGAAAAAAAGATCAACATGGATCCGAGAACGGACCAGAGACACAAAATGGAAGAATGAGATAAAGGGTATGCCGGTAAGACAATGGCAGAGGTTAGCGCAATCACGGTCGCCATGGAAGGAAACACCTTTATCCAGTAGTGGAATTATAATGACTGCTGCTGCTGCTGATGATGATGATGATGATGAATCTGGGATTATTTAGTTTTTTTAAATTCATATTTAAAAGCAAAATTGTGCTTTGCCCGAGCAGGGGGGGGGGGGCGGTGAGTGTGGATCCGGATGCGTTGGACCCCTCCTCTAGATCCGTGCCTGCTCTTCATTCCAATTCATTGTTAATCATAAGGCCTCAAAAATCGATTTGTAGACAGAATGAGAAAAACGTTTCTTAATGGAAGCTTTCGTATGGCGCACTTCAAAATATACCAGTACGACCCAACCTTGCGTAAGCAGAGTGATTCTCAAAATAGTTGATCTCCAGTTTCAAAATAGATGCTAAGAGATAAATGTATATTGCTGGCGGTGGAGAGGGCCATTGGGAAAACATGCTATGAGCATCACGCTTACGGCGGCCGTAACATTCGATTTACTTATGTGTGATTTGTCTCTGTGTACTCATCCACTTAAAGGTAACAATTTTGCCAGCATTTGAAACTCTTCAGTAGTAGTTTCCTTTCTTAAAAAATATAAGCTGATAGAAATTCAAATATATCTTTGAATCTCCTAACGGTGATTAACTAGTGTTATGATATATGGTCATGAAAGGTCATTTCCGGGCCGAACACCTATGCGGAAGTGGAAGTGACCCTGTCACCTTAGGAAATATGCACCCCGAAAACAGGATGTTGAACACACAAGCGTGGGCGTTCGAAAACCCATAAAGCTCAGAACCGAGCCGGAAGCAGAGAAGAGACAGAAAACTCAGGACCCAAGCAGATGACAGAGACCCAGGCAGAGACCCAGGCAGAGACCCAGGCAGACCACCTACGGCTGGGAAGGCATAAAACCAAGTTTCTCGGCACCCTTATATCTCTCACCCACTCTTTATTCTCCGGCCGACGAAATGTAAGCTATGAAATAAAAATATGTCTCATATTTTTACAAACAAGTTTTTCGAGTCATCTATACAGCACTAGTACTTAAATAAGTTTGGCATTTCGGAAAAAAGATGTAATTCAGATTTCATTTGCACAAACAAAAAATTGTCGACATTTCTTGCGTGTTGTTTATACATTTCTTATTTTCCATTTGCTTCGAGAATTTATTTGAAAATGAATTGCCAGTTGTAATTCATCGGGATCGAAACTCGCAAGAAACGGTGGAAGAAAGGATTAAAAATAGTGCGATAAATATTAAAGAAAACAAAAAAAAATGAAATAAAGTAGACTCTCGTTATTACGGCATTCCAGGGGAGTGTCGTTATAACGATATTTGCTGTTGTTATAACAGCAAATATCGTTATAAAGAATACGGGATGCAAAGAAAAAAATATGACAAGCAAATTATTTACTTTTTAATTCGCTCGGGAAAAGTTATAATCTCCGACAAAAAGTCTTGCGAGAATATAATAACAAAAGTACTGTTAGAACGCGTGTGTCATTAAATAGTCCCGTTAGAACGAGTGTCGTTAGAACGAGTGGTGTTACAATGAGAGTTTACAATAAGTATTTCTACTAATTCTGGAAGCCATATTGTTTTTCTTCGTTTGTTGTATAGCCATCTTGGTCCTAGGGAGGAAAATCCTGAACTTGGAGAAATAGGAAGATTCGAAACTTGTTTATAAAAATATGATGATATATTTTTATTTCATAAGATACATTGTGTTGTGGCGGAGAATGAAGAGGGAGAGAGAGAAAATGAGAGCCGACTGTGTCTTCCCCCAGCCTAGGCGGCCTGTCTCTCTCTCTCTCTCTCTCTCTCTCTCTCTCCCTCCCTCTCTCTCTCTCTAGGCGTCCTGTGTCTCTCTGGTTTCCGAGAGCGCTCTGTGTCGCTTTTATTTTCAATATCCTGTTCATGACTTTTCAACCCTGGTCTGTCTTCCGGTTTGGGGTCTCGGTCGATATCCTGTTTACAACTTTCAACACCTGTGGGAGTCACATCTGTGACCTCCGCCCACGGCTACCTAAATATCCAACATTATTACCAATGACAAAAGCCTACTTCAAACTAATTCTCTTGGTATAACTTTGTTGTCGTCGATATCCTTTGGGGGTCAAATCTGTGACCTCCGCCCACGGATGCCTAAATATCCAACACATCTACACAGTATTTTGTGACGTCAATCTCTGCCCACGTGATCCATTAATCAAATGTTGAAAGTTGGAGCATTATGAAACTATTTCACGTATCATTGGTTTTGGAGATATTTATTTTTACCTTGTGTTACTCAAGTAAGAATAAAGCTAAACATATAATTTAGATATCTGACGCCTGAGAAATGTAAGACAACTACCAGAGATCATCAGCCAAAATTGTGGTCGGCAGAAAATAAGATGGCGTGACGACTTAGACAGGTTCCGGAGATATTGTCGCCGCGACGTACACGATCGGGAGATCTGGAGAATCTTGGGGAAGGTCTATTCCCAATGATGGACGTTAAAAGGCTGATGATGGTGGTAGTTGTCTTACAGTTCTCAGGCGTCAGATATCTAAATTATATATTTAGCTTTATTTTTTACTTCCTATAACCAGTGTTGCCAATTTAGCGCGTGTCGCCCTAGATTTAGCGCGTTTCTTGTTTTGGCATTGCAAAAAGCGTTTTGGCCGTCTTTTGGTGGTTTTGGCCATTCTTGGCAATTTAAAAAGATTTAGCGTTTTTTTAGCGCTTTTTGGCAGTCAAACTAGCGCGAAAATATTTTTTGAGTTGGCAACACTGTGTATAACTAAGTAGAAATGAATATCTCCAAAAGCAATGTTACATGAAATAGTTTCATCATGCTATCGTTGGCTGATGTTACAAGCCAAGTTTATAGTGATGCAATAAAATGATGCGTCATTCTAGTCTTCTTTTTCGTCTTTAACTTAATGACTTGAAGACTGTAACATGCAGATTCAATGCTGGAAAGATGTGCAAATTAATGATGACGGCATGAATGTCTAATAAAGTAAAAGGTAACACAATTTAGCAAAATGACGATTTGTCATTTTTTTCAAGTATTTGGGATCGACTTATTTTGATAACAATACCCGTTTGAAAACATTATTCGTGGTTATAATAAATAACTTCTGCTGGAGTTGCAAAGGCTTCATTTATACACACAGCAAATTTAGGTTGAAAAACAAACGGACTATCTTTTCTATTTTATTTTAATTTTAAACGGGAGTTAAGATACAAAGGACGTCAAGATAGCAACTGGGACTGGCACGGACAAGCAACGGGTACGTAAATGAATGGTTGGAAATTGAAAAGAATTTGTTGAAAAGGTTATGAAGAAGAGTTGTGTAAATATTGAGCTCGGTTATTATAGCCACGACAGCAGAGACATTTTACGAAACTTCTTTTGTGTGAAATGACAAAAGTAAAGGTGAAAAGGTTTGGAACAGACGAGAAAGAAAAGGTTCGTTAAGTGTGCGTTGGGAAAATGACAGTTTTTTCTTAACTTCTGCCTGCCAAGCCAAGATAAAACAAGCCTGGAAGTCAGACCATAGATGCGCCAGTTCTATCTGAAGGGTTCCTTTTAAAAAGCCCCTTCATTTAAAGGCCCCTTCCTTTGATAGCCCCTTCCTTTCAAAGCTCCCTACTTTAAAAGCCCCTTGATTTAAAGGCCCCTTACTTTGATAGCCCCTTCCTTTCAAAGCTCCCTCCTTTAAAAGTCCCTTAATTTAAAGACCCCTTCCTTTGATAGCCCATTCCTTTCAAAGCGCCAGATTCAAATCACCGTCCCGAACCATCGAAGCTGCTGGATTAGTGAATCCTGGATTAATGAGGTTCAACCTGTATAGGAAATCATATAGAGAGTTGTAAATGTAAAAAAAGTGTCGAAGAGCGAAACACTGGCGTCCCGGCACAGGGTAGTGGTTTTCATGCTAGTCTTGAAGAACGTTTCTATTGTAGTGAGTTCGATCATCATTGGATGCTTTCATATCTTTTCCAGTATTGAATCTGCGTGTTACATAACATTTAGAACATTTAAAATATTTTATTTTAGGAGAAAAATGTATACAATTTGTATATACAAGCACACATAATAAAAATCATATTTACACAATGTCTAGGGAGGGCCTTAAACCTTTTGCGGTGATGTTGTAAACATCATAATTCTTCTTAAAATCATTTACATTTGTTGATAGCACATATTCCGGTAATCTATTCCAGAGTCCTACCACTCTATTGCTAAAAAATAATATTCTTATATTCAATCTACTTCTACTCGCTTCTACCGTATTTTTTACTAGAAGCGGGTACAAGGGGCTGAGATAGCCCCTTGTACCCACTTCTAGTAAAAAATACATCAAGGTTTACTACTTCTAAACCACGCATAATCTTCAACATTTCTATTAAGTCTCCCCGACCCCTCCTTTTTTCTAACACTTTTACCCTATCCTCATAACTCATACTTTTTAATGCCGGTACTAACTGCTCGTCTCTGGACTTTTTCTAAAAGATTTTTTTATCTCTCTCCAAGTACAGTGACCAGACCTGTGCACAGTACTCAAGGTGTGGATGGACATAAGTCTTATATAATATAAGGAACGAGTCCTTGTCTATATATGATGCTTAATCAGTCCTAGCAACCTGTTCGCCTTAGAAGCAGCACTGGCAATATACTTGGAGAATGATAGTTTATCAGTTACTATGATACCAATATCCTTTTCATCATTTACAATATCTAGTATGTTTCCGTTCATATAGTAATCGTAACACGGATTTCTATTTTCTACGTGTAACACCTTACATTTATCTTCATTAAAAGCTAATAACCATTCTCCTGACCATTGCATTAATTTATCTAGGTCCTCCTGTACTCTTACTTGGTCAACCGGCGACAAGACTGGGTGATACAATTCTGTATCATCTGCAAAGATTTTACATTCTATAGATATTGTATCCGGTAGACCATTAATAGATAAAAAAAAATATAGTCTTTAACTTGACGACGAAAAAGAAGAATAGAATTACACTACAATTTTATTGTATGACAATACACTTTCGTCACAAAATAAAAAAAAAGAATGAAGCAATGTGGTTTTGTCGACGAATGTTACGAATATCATGTAACAAATAAAGATATTTTGAGAAGAGTAAAAACTACAAGGAAACTGTTGCCAACAATAAGAAAGGGACAGTTGAAACTTTTGGGACACATACTGAGGGTGGAAGGCTTGGAGAACTTAACGCTCACATGGCGCATAGAATGCAACAGTTGCAGAGGTAAGCAGCGGGTAACCTACTTGAAGGGTTTTAGCAAGTGGGTGGCAGGAAGAGTTCCAGAAAGCGTAATTGAACAAGAATTGCTGAAAGCGACAACAGAAACTATGGAGAAGGGCATGTACGAGATTTTTTTTTGCGTTTTGCATGTTAGTATAGAGAACAAGTGTCTCAGAAAAAATTGGCTTAAAAAGGTCTTCACCGGAAAATAGGTCACCAGGGTATGAGGATAGCTTTGGGCAACGGGTGGATTGGCTGGGCAGAGGAAAGGGGAAGTTTTTTGGGGGAAATCAGTCAGAAGAGCGAAGCCGGACAGAGCAGACCTGGAATGTCTAGGACCAGGCGGGTGATTACTACGATTAGTAGGAGTTGACCACGGCACGATGAAGGCGGGTGACTGGAGATAGAATGGTGAGTGCGAGGGGTAGATGTACGACATAGTAATTCGCTTTGTGTCTTCTCATTTTATCGGGCAGTTTCTGAAAACTGCAAATAAATCGAATTACTAAAAGCACCTATTTTTCGCATTGCCTCGTTATCTTTCGAGATTTTCAGTACCGGAGTTTCCACAACGGTATCTTGGCGATGCACCACACGGATGCATCATGGTAAACTAGAATTACGCATCATGTTATTGTATAACTTTAAACTTGTGATGTAACATCAGCCAACGATGAAACTATTTCATGTATCCTTGGTTTTCGAGATATTTAGTTTTACTTGGTTGTACTAAGTAAAAATAAAGCTAAACATATCATTGGGATATTTGAAGCTTCAGAAATGTGAGGAGACAGCCATAATTAATATTTAAGCACACTTTCTACATTCGATTAATGGATCACGTGGGTATATATTGATTTCACAAAATACTGCGTAAATCCTGTGTCATTAAGTAGTGCCGTTAGAACGAGTGCCGTTACAACGTGAGTTACTACTGTATTACGATAACAGGTTTCTGCCTATTTTGGAAAAATGTTGCTTGAACTATCGGGAACTTTAATAATGACTCACCCTCAGAAAAATGGATATACATTTGTTTACTTCTACCAAGCAAGGCGAATAACACACCAAAGAAGACTCTATGTTCAGTGGCGTTTATAGTTCTTAAAAAAGTGGGGGGGCACTTGGGGGCCGAGATTGGGGGCAAAACTCGAAATACTTCACCACGTTGATATACACAACTTATATGAATGATTTTAAAATATAAGTATAATACTTTACTAAATTGAATAAAATACTATTAAGTCAAACAATTTTCATATAGTTGGGCGCTAATTCACTTTCGCAACCCCAAGCTGTCAGACGACAATCATATATCAGCTACACCCCTACATTAAAGCGTATGAAAGTGGGCTGGCCAACCTAAGGGCCGGCCAAAATTCGGGGCCCCCTCTCCCCCCCGTAGGATCGCCGCTGCAAAACGTTTCTTCTCGCATCTATAAATTATTGTAGATAAAACACCATGACCTATGTAAGTAGTCGACTGTTTGACTACCCGCGAAATGTAAAAAGAGTGCCAGTGTAATACATTAAGGAAAGTGTTATTCATTGTAAAAGTTTATCAGACAAGAAAGCCGTACTCGTCAAAAGCTGGATTCTAATTGAAGTGACGAATAAAGATAACTTATTTTGTGATGCATAGATATTTATTTACATCATTTCTTCTTCTTCATCATCGTCGTATTATTATTATTGTTAACCAACCTCTCCTCCTCCTCCTCCTCTTCTTCTTCTTCTTCTTCTTCTTCTTCTTCTTCTTCTTCTTCTTCTTCTTCTTCTACTACTACTACTACTACTATCTGGAAGCTAGCCAACCATTTAATATTAATGAAAAAATAGCCTGCCAAGGCAATGGCTCCCTTATCATATTTCCCCTTGGGACCTTACACACTTATCACAGTGTCGCTCCTACTTTTCAAAACAGTCTACAAAACCCCTCTTTCTCGATCGCCATCAGCTGCTTCGTCACATTCTCCTTAGTCTCGTCCACTGTCAGAAATCCCAATTCCTTTCAACGGCAAACAGCCGTAGGTCACCGGGAGCCAAATATGGACTGTAGGGAAGCTGACACAGCTCTAAAACCTTTAAAAGCATTTTCTCAAAACTGACAAATACCCGGAAGGTTTGAAGGTCTAATAGATTGAAAACACGTACAATTAAGAGAAAACATGGTGACCCGATGTTTGACCAAAATCCCTGCACGAGACGTGAATAATGGATAGGCTCGGTCATTGTGAATGCAGGGGTCGCTCGTTAAATGGCGTCTGCCCCAGACTGAATAACCCCATGGAAGAGAGTTTCTTCACGCAAGTGTAGTAAGGTCCCCTCTGATTGGTTGCCTAGTTACATCATGGATGTGCAACCGGTTCATGGCTGAATACTCTTCGAACAGACCTTGTACTGATAATGAGGTTCTATCGTGGCCTGTCCCGCGGTTGAAATAGAGGCCTGTATCCTACCAGAGTCTGAGGTCTGGGTTCGATTCCAGGTAAAAATCTAGGATTTAGAATGCTGTTTTCATAGGCAGGTAGAGACTCCCCTTACATCCCCTCATTTGGCCTTGTGCCTTGCCAAGGTAAGCTTAGTAAATGTCAATAATGAGTTCATTGCCAACTAAATGCATCGTAAATGTATCCTTTTATCAAATTTTGTTCAGTCAGGCAAGGGGTGTTTTTCCTTAGTTCCCACCAGACTAAATAATCATAGCTCTTACAGCGCATCGTATTTTCATTTGCTAAATAAATGTAAATAAAAAAAGTTAAGGACATTTCGGCAACACAGTTGTTATTATCTTATTGAGATATTAAACTAGGATTACGGTTAGGGTTAAGGAATAGGGATAGTCAGTCATTCAGAGCAAATATTAGTTTAAACTGTTTTTCATCTACATTTATTTAACAAACAAAAATACGTTAGTGCGGCATAGCTCAACATATCATGACAATTGTCCATTTTGTGATGAAAGCAGATATGTTGATAGATATATTATGAACAGAACTGGATATTGGGCCATCAGAAACTCACCCCCTGGTGGCAGTTGCAACCATTTTTCAAAATGGCCACCAGCGGTCAAACTTTCCTATCCCAGTGGAACTACATGCAATAACGGACACAAATTAGATCCTAGTAACCCTGGAAGCCAAATAAAGTACTCACTCACAAGTTTAAGGGTTAGATTTGATCTTCTGTCAGCCGTAGGGCCCTCATAGCTCAAGTGGTAGAGCAGCTGGTACGGAAAACCAAGTTTCCCGAGGAAAAAGGGATGAGAGTTCGAGTCTTGTACTAGATGTGACCAGTCACAGAACCGTGACACAGATACAGAAAATAAGCCTTTGGTGTTTGACGAATGGTGCTCAAAGAGAGAAGAGGGCTGCCCTCAATTCCAGTACTGGGCAACAGTCATGGCATTGGAGCTGTATTTACTGGTCTATGTGCGATCCATGCAGCAGTTCTACTTCAGCATGTACCTCGATGCTCTGACAGAGTTCATCATCTGGTTCTTTTCTGTGGACCATACCAACTATGGGTTAATCTCCATGACATGACTGAACTACCAACAAGACGCCCAGATGTTGCCAGAGAATTTAATACTGGCAATTTCACCATTCAGAAGACCAACCTGACGTTCTCGGCAATCTCCATCGAACTAGCACGGGGGCAGAATAATGCTTACAAAAAGAGTGATGGAGGGATGGTAGATCTTACAGACAACGCTAGTGCCCTCCGACGATGAATGGTAGCTGGCGCTGAGGTTGCAGCGCTGATTGAGGACTTTGAAGATACACACCAGCTCATAGGAAGACGAGATGAGGTGCACCATGACCAAACAGCAAGTATACAGAAAGCACTTAGGAAAGATGTCTGACCATTCGCCAATGTAATGGAAGAACTGGGCAACCCATTCAAAGAGGAGAGCGAATATCTGCTTGTCCTTGACACGAAGAGATTGCGGATCCATTGGCCGTGCAGATTGGCTATCAGCAGTTCGAAGCATTCACAATTGATGACACAATCTACCGAAACCAGTTGAGGTCAATGACAACAAAAACACGGAAAGTAAGGAGAAGCAGCAGCTGATATAAATGAAAAGTGATGTCAAACGAGAGATGGAAACCCGGAAGACTTATTTCAGCATGATAACCAAGCATGGCCACCAGCACTGGATGGAGGATGATTACGACTTGGGACCAAGGGTGACTTTACTTGTCACCAGCTCAGAATAAAGTTATTGATACTACCTGTCTAGTCTTTAAGCTGTCATCATTCAGATAATGAATATGACCAGCCGGTATTCATCCCATACATTTCTTCTCTGCTGCCAAGCGTGAAAATGGTGTAAGAAGACGTGTGGTTGGGAAGGCTGCCATACCTGGAAACTGGCAGAACTTTCTTCGGATTGGCAGCAACAAGACATAACTATTCAGTTTCCTGTCCACGGTCCACCTTCAGGCGTTCTGTGAGGAAGACAAAGAAGTTGTCCCACTGATGGGAAGTGAGTGCTCAGGTACCTAACAGTCCACCAAATAGCTGCGTGCCTCGGACCAAAGATGTCATGTGCGCTTCCAATGTCCCATGGTTTAACATGCTGCGACACTGTATCTAGCTTTCCTAGATATAACCAGCACCTGCACCAAGGTGGACCATGCAAGAAGGAAGCTTCTTCCACGGTGCAGCAAACCCCGTCTACCAAAGAGAGCTGTCTACCAGGGTGGTCACATCTGGGGAAGACACTGCTGCCAGACCCTGTGCTGGCATAACCAAATGACTGGGGTGGATGAAGAAAGAATGTATGAGCCCCAACGGACAACGTGGCCACAGTCATCAAAATCACGAGGCTCGTCTCTCGTAGCTGCACGTGTGATTGCAGAAAGAGGCCTCTGCTTCTGTGAGTGAAAATGTGCCAGCTGACAGTAAGATCTCAGATTTACTCAGACATTAACGTGACATGCCATGGTCCTTGGCAAGTTGTCTTGTCGTGATGAACAATTAACTTGATCAAGATGTGTTCATAAAATAGTTCAAATAATATACAGCACTTGCACTGGTCTTTTCAACTAAATTAAGTAGCATAATTAATAGCTTCAGTACATTTACTGAACATTGTTACCTGGTGTATGTTAATACGTAACTGTACTCGCTACTTAGTAAAGTTATCACTGTAACATGTAGAGACAATCTCACCATTTTTTTGTGTTTTCTTTCATTTATTATTGCCTTACATTGCAATAAAACATATGTAAACTGGTTTGGTCAGCCACTCAATAGAAACCGTCACGTGACTAACGTCTTTTGGCAGCATGCTATGTTGGGGTGATCAATTAAAAAATTGGAAAAATGTGTGAGCGATGAATAAGATACTTCTCTCACCTCTTCTTGGGCAGTGATCACTAAAAAGTCTGAATTTTCATACAAAAAGCACGAAAGCTGCCGGACACAAACTAAGGGGCCAATTTAGCATAAACTTACATTGCAAATTGAACCCCCAACCAAAATCCTATTTAGGGGAGGGAGGATTTAAAAAAACAAAAAATCGTTTTTTTAGACACATTAAGGAGTAAATATTTAAATGTTCAGCCATCTCGCTCCATTTGTGCGGCCTGTACGCGCGATGCATAGCCAGCCAGCCAACGAGACCAAATTGAAAACTGAAGAAACTTATGTTGACAGTTCTGGTTGAGGGTTTCTAATATTTGTGGTGCTCAAAACATGGAAACAGAAGCTTGCGGGTGGCCAACATGTTTTATGCCATTAGCCGCTGGCAGCCATTTTGTAAAATGGCTGCCATGGTCATCAGAATGCCAATCTGCAATGGCCCAATATCCAGATTACTTCTAAATATATCAAGCTATATATCTACCAAATTTGGCGCTTTAATAACAAAATGAACAATAGGTTAGCTATGCCGCCCAACTCTTATAATTATGTTTGAAATAATCACGAGAGAGATTTTATCCGAGGCATAACCAAGTCACCTTACTTGTAATTAAAATAAATAAATAGGTAGACACGACGATAGCTGCCGTTACAATTAATGTGACATTAAGCGGAAGGGTGGTATAACGATAAAAATTGTGGTGTGTTTTGTCCTACTTTTGTTTTCTAGAAAACTTATATATCATATTCACAGGTGTGATTTAAGGCCCAGTTATAATAATAATGATAAGAAATGAACCATTTGACCCCCCGAGGCTTCACCTATCTTGTTTCTTGACAGATTGGGCGGATTAAGATAGAGAAGAGTCTGAAAGATCAGACAATGTGACCTTTCGTTTTCTTGCTGGTGTTAAAATATAATTTATAATGTTTACAATAT
>VCCN01004864.1:1584925-1596273 GCA_006491835.1 Architeuthis dux
TAATTGTTCCATGGATAGAGCGTTTGCAGTGGAAACAATGAAAAGTTTTAGCCGGCGAGCTAAACGTCTTTCATCTTAGGAAAACAATCGTTTCATCTTAGGAAAACAATGTTTTGTTAAAAGGTTAAAGCAAAAAGAAAAGTCCCAACTAACAAAACTAGCGGAATTAAAACAGCTGAGTTATTAGTAATGAATCTAAAGGGATCAAAGCCTCAGAGAAGTAGCGTCGTATCTTGGTTCATTCATTGAACAAATCTGTTTTGTGCTATAACAATACATACAAGTCGGTATAATTATTTTGTATAGGCCAGCGAGTGCATTCTGGAAACACAGGTGATATGACACAAAGGCCGATGCGTTACTTTCTTTCTTTCCAATGATAAGATTCCCTTGGAGTTGGAATCACTAGGGATCATGCACACTTCATTCGCCCAAAGACTAGACGCTGTTGGAATTTATTTGCCTTCTCACAATATGACTCAAGATCAGTTTAATATGGGACTCCACACAAATTTGCATGTGGGTGTGTTCAGAATTGGCCTAGTCCTAAAACTTTTTCTGAGAGTGTCAGAGTGTATCAGTGGATCCAACCCCGTTAGTGCATTGGTAGGTGCTGCTAGGGAGGTGGATCCCCAGAGACCAAACAGGCTTCAGTTAATCTGCCTCGCCCGAAGATTTGACATGGTTGACCCAAGACAAAAGCCCAGGAGCGATGATGAGAATACTGGTTGTTAAGGACTTTGCTCTGTATGCCCTACGAACCTTATTTACTAAGCTCAGTTTAGTTTTACCACACGATCACAAGCAAGAGACACTCAGTGAGGATCGAACTCAACACTCAGTAGTAATGACCTGTAGAAACCAGCTTGATCACCATTAGGCCAGGACGATGCGTCCAAATAGTTATTTACTAGGTTCAGCTTAGTTTTGGCACAAGGCCCCAAGCATGATCTTACTCACTACTCGGCTTTAATGATTTTGCTTGCTAACCATTACACCACGACGAGGTGCCCTACGAATGTAGCCTTGTACCAACGTAATCTCTCTCCAACAAATATTTATCTTTGGATTTTCATATGTAATCATATCCCAACCACTAACAGAAAGAAAGACAATGTGTTGCTTCGAGCTATTCCTGAATAGGAGTGACTTAAATAACTCAATACAGGCCACTAACAGATTAGCGAAATGAGAAAACCCAAAGAAGAACTAATCGCGCTAAAGAGCAAACATCTTCTTTACGGAAAAGAAAAAGGAAAACAAAGCGGCTTTCTTATTAATAAAGAACTCAAAAACGACGTTGTAGGAATCAATGCTATCTCAGATCGCGTAGCCATTGGCATCGTACAACTCCCCAAAAGGTACAAACTGAACATCATTCAAGTCTACTCTCCCCACTTCACAATCAACCAAGGGGCAGATAGACAACTTCTACGACGACTTGAACGCCATACTCTAAGATACCAAAATACTTCGACATCATCAGGTAGGGCAAGATACTAAATATTGCGTCGACAAGTTCGAATACAAAATAAAAAAGAGGTGAAGATCCTATTAACTTTACAACAGCGAATGAGTTCAAAATCAATACTTGGAGGAACCCCAATCACGAAACCAACAACGAAATCGACTACATCCCAGCAGAAAAAAAGCAACAGCGTCATATTCAGTTTCTAAATCAAGTCAATGTAGGAAGCGACTACAGAATGATAAGATGTCAAATTCAAATTAACACCAAGAAAGAACGCAGTAAAATGTTCCACACCAAACACTGCAACCACTTAGCGTACAAAAAGAGCTCACTTGATTCTTCAAGCTCGAACTGAAAAACAGATATGAACTTCTCACTGAACCAAAAGAGAACATCAACGAGCTCAACAACGAAATAACAACCTCTCTAATTGAAGTTGCCAATATGGTTAAACTGAGAACCATGTAACCCGAACAAGAAAGAATCATGCTCAACATCAGGCGGAGAGACCACAAGACAGCACATTATATTAGAAAACAAACAAGGAAATGCGCTTGCCATGTTGCAAGAATGTCAGACAGCCGATAGACATCAGGACTCACAACATGGATCCCCTGAATCATATACGAAACTTTGGCCTGCAAAAAATGGCGCGACGAACTAAACAACTTCTGAAAGTGTTGGCTGCGCGACGCCCATGATAGAGGGGTCTGGCAAAACTTGGGGAAGGTCTATGTCCAACGACGGACGCTAAAAGGATGATGATGATGATGATGATGATGATGATGATGATTTAGTTAAGATTTTATTTTATACTTTAAACTACTTTGTTCAGTTTGTTGTTCAATAAAATAAAACATCAAAGTACTTTTTATATGACGCAATGTCGAAATAAATTAATAACAATAATACCCATCAAAAATGTGATATTTGAAAAACCGATCGACTAGTTGACAAAAACAGTTAGCAAGGAGATTATTTACAATAATTATAATTATACTATATTATTATACTTATAATTATAGTTATTAATTACTACATTTTTTAGGTTACTATTCTTTTGTGTGCACATAAAATCTTTGTGCGCTGACTGTAAAACGTGAGTGCAGGAACACACGCGCACAGCTTAGAGGGAACTATGTTCTCAGTCGAACCAAACATAAATCTAATCATTCAAGTGTCGACACGCTCAAACAAATCGATTTCATATGAACAAATGTTTTCGACGATTTTCTTCAGGGAACAATTTTAAAAGAAATCAATTAGTATTTTGAAACTGAAAAGACAAGTACTTACTAACTTGTTTATGGGGAAGATAATTCAAAATAATTTTTCAATTTCCGATAATAATGCGTAATTTGATTGCCAAAATATTCGCTACAGAAAAATTGATTAAAAAATTCAATTTGCCCACCACGAATTCAAAGGCCCATAAACAACTTACCAACAGAATTATTAGATAACAATTGAAATGTTTCGTAGAAGATTGAGATTTGCTGCAGAGGTTATATTCTTTTAGTTTTTCAAAAGCTTATTTTCATAACTGTTTTATTTCTCAATCCTGTTTAAGCTCTAAAGTTAGAGCAGTGGTTCTCAAACTTCATTGCATGACGGCACACTAAGAAATATATTTGACATATGCAGGATAGCAACTCTTTACTTAAAATATGAATATATATTTCACTGTTTGATCACCGTCCTGCTTCAACATAGCAGTACATTTTGAAGTTGTAATGAATAAGCATATTGTAAGTCGATGTACTGTAAACATGAAATGAATTAGACGAAAACGTTTCAGTAGTTAATAAACGAAACCTTTACACCAGGACACTGATATACGTGCTCATCGATTCTTTTCTCTTCATCTGTCACTAAAAAAGTTCAGATCTCACAAAATCTATTGGTAAAACCACTAGATTGGCAACTCTGTGGTGGAAGCAGGGCAGGCATAATACCCGTACTAGACACGTTCAAGGCTCGAAATACATATTTGCGTATTTGGAAATATCTACGCATCACTATTTGAGAACCACTGAGATAGAGACTCAGTGTATGAATAGGACGATGTGTTCCTTATATATTCTGTTGATACCTCTTCGCTAGTTTGTACCTACTTCTAAGATTAAATAGACGATTTGATATTTTGGGAAAGTCATTAGAACTTTAGATTGCACATCCTTCATTAACGTTAACGTACAGAGAACTAGATTTGTAGGAAACTCTTTTCTTTGTAACGTCAACGGTGTAACGTTAATTTTAGCCTTTTTCGAAATCCAGACCGTAGAAATGAACAGTTCTCTGTCCCTGGGCCCAATAGCAAATTAACCATTATGCTGAGTAGTACATTAGTCTCAGGGTTGTGGATGGGATCGGGACCGAGAGTAAACATTGATTTAATTGAGTGTACACAGGAGTATTTTAGATGATATCTCAGTACTTTTGTATATATCTTAAATATAACTTATACATTATAATATTACTTAAGTACATTACCATAATAATTGTGTAACCGCTACCCTTTAATAAAATACTGTCACGTTTGTAAGGTAATTTAATAAGAGAGGGGGCAAAAAGAAAGATGTGCCTTCTGGACTGGGTAGTTACTTTAATGAAGGAGTGGGGAAAAGGAAAGAAAGCTGCCAGCTGCTTGCAAAGTGAAGACGAAGGAAAGTAGGAAGGAAAGTGTGATATCAGAATTGCCAAATTAGCTAATTTTTGGCTAGATCTGGCCGAATTTTTAAAATGAAAATCTACGATAGCCGATTAAATATGATGAGTGTTATAAAAGTAAATGTACAATTCTTATTAATAATTTGTTACGGATTCTTAATATATAGTTATTTTCTTTCAACAGGAAATCTAGCTGCTTTCATCGAGTTAACTATTTTTTAAACCGCGGAATGTTCACCGTTGAATTCTAGTACATAGTAAAACGATAAGTTATTTAACATCACTTAACGTGACTTTATTCTATTCAATGGAGGATGGAGCTAGGTGAGCTCATACTAGAGGCTCGGGTAGTAGATAATCCATGGGCCTATCTTTCCATCCTATTTTCTCGATGTTTTATACCAATGCAGAAGTGTTGTCTTGAATTATCAAAGTAATCTCGATGTTTAACCATCCATCATAAGGAAAGACATGAGAATAATAAAACAGAAACAAAAAATAAGATAGCAAATAACCATTCTAATTACACCAGGTTTTTGGTTTATAATTGTTTAACCCGTCAGTTGTCGCTTATTTAATCGTTGATCTTTTCTAAAAAGCCAAAGGTTACATTTTGATAGATCTCACAAACCGAAGAAATCGAACGTGTCTCATAAGGTGAAAGGATTTAATTAAAAAGGTCATTCTTTTTCCTTCCCTTGTTCCTTTGAGAAGGTGTTATTCAAATACATATTACTCAAGATCTCTTTTTACTAAAAAAAAAGAATAACAAACTGAAAACCATCAACAATCATCAATAACCTACTATATCATTTGCGCTTTTATATTCTGCGTTGCATGGCTTTATATTAACCCATTAACAGCGACAGGTGGCGAAGATTAATAGTTATTTATTGCAAGATAAAAGTCCTTGTCCATTGCAAGATACAAGCCCTGACTCAGAGATGGAACTGAGTTGCCATCAATCACTGTATAACGGAAATTTATTGAGTTAATCATATAACTGCAATGACGGAAATTCCCGTCATTCACAATCAATGTGTTAATCCATAATTCTTGTGAATTATATTATATACTAACATTGTTAGCTGAATACTGTTGGTTTTGAAGACGTTATTGTTGCACTGTGCCAACCCCAGTTTCAGAGAGTGTTGCCACTGGATTCTTAGTATATAGTTATTTTCTTTCATCTGAAAATGGACAAATCTAGCTGCGTTTAGTCATTTTAAAAGACAGTTTTAGCTGTAAATAACAAATGTACTTGGCAACAATGGGTGGGATAGAAAGGAGTTTTCTTTTAATTCCGTGTCAAATAAACAACAAACAATAGAGTTAAGTATTGAATTAACTTTTCTTTCATCGAATTAAATATTTTTAAACATTATTAGCTGGATACTGTAGTTTCAGAGATCGTTGCCACTGGACATGACCTTAAGAAGAGATGTGCCTCTATGAAGGCCGTAGAATGGATCGGCTGAAATGTGCTAACAACAAAATCAACAATAATAAGTTCAATAGTCCGAACAGTTTTTGGGATGAACTACTGTAAAGCTTGTTACTAGGTGATGATTTTGCTTTTCGAGATACTTTCTAATGAACAGGCAGGGCGGTACTTAAGGCAGAACAAACAGTGCAGCTACACAGGAACCCGGGATTTTAGCCCCACCCCCGTCTTAAAAACTATTTTAAATGTTTTTTAGTGTTTCAATTTGTTTTAGGATTTATTATGTTACGTATAGAAAACAATGTTTTCAATGTATCCAAATGTATGGGGGAAAATTGTGCGAAAATCTATAATTTAAAACTAAAAGAATGTGTTTCGTGTAAAAATGGTGACTGATGGAGAAAATGGTTTTCATTTTTTTAAATCAGCGGTGAAAAATACCTGAAAAGCATCTAAAATAATCAAAACACCTTTTTCAATGTATCCATATGTATAGTGTAAAATTATGCGAAAATCCAATTTATTATTTAATTTATTGATCCATAATGATTTGACGTTAAATTAAACATCATAATTTTATGAATACTTTTTTTAGTTTTTATTTGTTTGAAAATAATAGCAAAATACAAAAATAGAAGGCTCCCAAGAAATGTTATACCCTGAGTCCCATCAATGTTAAATTCGGCTATGTGAACAGGGTTTAGTAGAACAAATACTCGTCATGTATGTGAATTTCTTTTCAGTTTATCAAGAGAGAATTGAACCGAACACAAAGATGTAAAAACTGTCGACGTTTTTATTTAGACGCAAACGCGATGATTGAAAGAACATCAAAGCTACGATGGGGGAAAAAACACCAATGATTTAAGGAGAAAAATGAACTTAGCAATAACACTATCGATCCGCGTGAAATGTTTTGACTTTTACAACTTCATTCTCTGTTATCTCTTCTGGCCACTCCGTCGACAGGTCCATATTTATGATAAGACCATCTTATTATTACTTTCTCTTTATTGGCTTCCCTCTTAAATGTCGATGTGGTCAGGCCTTTAATTTCAGGGAGATGTTTGTTACGTCTCGGCAGAAATTAGCAAATAAATAAATGAAAAGGAAAGACAGTGAAGTCATGATCCTCGCGAACTTGCTGCACCATTCGGCTTAATTAGAAACGTAATCAACATCGATGTAGGTTTCTCCAGTTCTTAAGTGGGTCTGTCTGTCTGGCTATGTATCTATTACACATAGGGGCAGCACCAATGGGGCTAGAGGACTGAAAATTTAAACATATTCCTTATTATGTCTAGACAAAACAGTTTTTTGAAAATTCTCCCTCAAAATAGGTTTGTAGTGGATGGGGATTCAATATACGATATAATTTTATGCTAAATTGGTGCCTTAGTTTGTGTCCGGCAGTGTTCATACTTGACTTGTTTTGAAAATTCACACTACAAAAGGCGAGGGAAATAACTTATTCATTGATCACCCCAATACGGCATGGTCACGTTACGGTTTCTATTGAATGACTAACCATATCTGTTTTTTAGAACATATCTGTTTTTTAATGTTAGTTAAACTTTGTTTTGGCAAGTTTCGTCGCTCGATATGTATGTTATGCATAGAAAACTCAGGAGAAAAGGGATCGTCAGCAAGGTTGCTATTTTGTATTTTTAAGACCAAAATTTGGTACACATTTGGTACTAAACAAAGCTATTTGGTTCTGAAAATAAAGATTTAAAATAAAAATCCCTTAAACACGAATGATCTGATACGACATAAATATGCATGGACAATAGAGAAAAATGTATTGTCAAACTCCAGTCCAAGAAGAACAAGAACAATCCTCTTCCCTGTTTGTCTATCCCGCCACGTTAAATCAAACAGATATATAAAATTAACATTTCCCTACCGCGATTTGAAATCAATGCGGCTCTCTTACCAATTGAACCAAACTGACAAGTCTTATGGAATTAGGAATGTATTTATTATATATACAATACAGAAGTTGCAGTAATTATCTTCAGTTGGAATAGCAGTAGGAGCTGAGTTTGACTCTGTAGAAGCCAGGCTTGTTTTAATCCATTTTTCCTACAAGTTTGGTCTGATGATGGATTTTAAGTTATTTTATTATTTTGCTCCTGAAGCTACTTAGATTGGTCCAAAGACCAAACAAATTTGGTCTTGTACGGCAAAAGACAGATCTGGAACCATGCTCGTCAGTAGTCAGGGAAATAAGGCAAGCGTTTCTGACAGAATTGGGTCATATAATGTATAACAATTTGGATGTATCTTTCTGATTTCAGGGCTATTCTTACATAATGTATATGCGTATATACATCTGTAGATGTGAAATATATGAGAGAACGTAATGATATGCCTGAGCATCTTCTTGCATACATATGAAAAAATCTTTTCTCAATTATCTGAACATTAAAAACGCATTAAACACCTGCATGCAACTTTCTGCACTCAACACTGATAGACCTTCATATAAACTCTCTCTCCCTCCCTAAACACACACACACACACAAATATATACTTGCAAGTACACTCAGTGATAAAAAAAACAATAACATCTTGAATGCACCCACCTTTAGCATAAACAGCTTTAAAAAATCTTATCCAAGAGCGAAAAGCAAGTAACACGTACAAGTAGAGAATATTATTACTCTCATGAATGCGCCCACCTGTAGATACAGGTGTTCGAACAGTTTCAAGAAAAATGAACAATGAAAATAAATATTATAATGGAAAAAGTAAAAAGAAACGACCCAAAGTGACGTGGAAAGAGAAAAAATATGAAAAACAAATTAAAAAAAAGAGCAGACAAAATATAAAAAGTGGGATAACATTTTACAATCATTTTTCTCCTTCGTTAAACTTGAGTGGGAGGAAAAGTACAAGCTGCCCTGATTTTAGGCCGGTTTGATTTACGTCGATTTACAATAACGCCGGTTTGAAATTTGCCCCAATTTCTTCTTCGTTTTGGTCTTTCAGTTAGTATTTCATTAATTAGGGCATTATTCATTTATTCTATATATCAAAATAACAAATTGATATAATTATTAGTAAAAAAACATATATCAACATGCTTATATAATGGATTTATTTTGCGGAGAATGGGCACTCCATACTAAGCGCCCAGACATAGCAGCTAAAAGTTGTCATCAAAGGAAAAGAAGAAGATAAAGAAAAGGTGAAATAAATAATAAGTTTGTAAGAAAAAGAAAACATTAGAAGAACAACTCCAAGAAGAAACCAAAACAGGATTAATAGTGTAACGTGGATAAGAAGGAAAAGGTGTAGATGAAGAAGGAATTAAAGATAAACAAGAAAAGAACGAAGGAAAAGAAGAAGATAAAGAAAAGGTGAAATGAAGAATATGTTTGTAAGAAAAAGAAAACATTAGAAGAACAACTCCAAGAAGAAACCAAAACAGGATTAATAGTGTAACGTGGATAAGAAGGGAAAGGTGTAGATGAAGAAGGAAGTAAAGATAAACAAGAAAAGAACGAAGGAAAAGAAGGAGATAAAGAAAATGGTAAGATTAAGAATGAGATTATAAGAAGAAAATAAGCCTGGCTGCTGCAGGGTCAACTCCACTCCTACTTCAATTCCGACTGAAAATGATTATTGCAACTTTTGTATTGAATAAATGTAATAAATTAAAAATTATAAAAATACATTCTTTTTAGTATAATTTATGAAATAAGCCCTTACGTAACCGTAAGTTACATTTACCTAGATATGTAAGACTTATAAGTTTGGCCCAGTTGGTAAGACAGCCTGCTACCAATCAAGTAGTCGTGATTTCAAATCATGGTAGGGAAATGTTAATTTTATAAATGCATTTATTTCCTTACCTAAATTAGGTGAGGATTGTTCTTATTCTTGTTACGTTAGAAAAACAAAGTCAACTCTAGACTTAGATTGGAGTTTGACAATAGCATGAGAAGAACGACACCAAGCAAACCCAAACTAGAAAGCACTCAGAGAGTGCATCCCTCTGTCAACGCCGCTGTCAGTAACCTTAAACATCATTGAAATCACTTAGTGGATAGATCTGAGACGGGGTAGTTAACTGTTTACATTTCGACTGTTGCATATATTCTTTGATTCATATATGATGAAGCTGAAAAGGAAATCATTGTAACGAAAAGCCCTGGACATATAATTACGACGTAGGGGGGGGGGGTAATTGTGCCCCGCTCGAAAATGTAATCACTTCTTTTGCCTATTGACATCCTTCCAGAAAATCTGAATGAAATCCATTGAGAACTTTTTGAGATATTTTACGGACAGGAAACGAATATTATGTGTTTTGGACATACAACTACGATCTAGTGGAGGTAAGTGTGCATGGATCCGCTCAAAAAGGTAATCACTTAATCACCATTCTCTATTGTCCACGCGTCCAGAAAATCTGAATCAATGAGATATCTTGCGGACAGGAAAAAATGCAAACCAACGAACAAACCAACAATTAGATGCGACCAAAAACATATACCTCTTTTCAACTTCAACAGCAATTACAGTTTGTCCTGATTTTACACCGGGAATGCGTACCTAGAGGAGGAATCGAAAACGAATTATGCGCAAAATAAATCCATAAGAATATGATTTTTACTAATAAATATAATATTACTTTGTTATTTTAATATATGAAATAAATAAATGCATAGTAACTGTTGTGAAATTAATGTTGTTTGCAGGATCTAGTACTTTGTATTCAAGGAACTATTTTGTCTAAGCACCACCTATGGCCTGTGGCTAGCGATTCTCACTATAAAAATCACAATGTTAATTACGTTCTACGACGAATGAACATTTTTCAGTTTAATAAAACCTCAGATCGAGGTGTGCATTTACTTCCAATTACAGCTCGTCTTTATTCGTTTGATTATTAGTTCAGTAACTTAATTAATAAGTTACTACCTGAATTACCAAAAAGAAGAACAAATTTGGGCAAATTTCAAACTGGCGTTATTGTAAATTCGCGTAAATCAAATCGGCGTAAAATCAGGGCAGCCTGTGCAAGAAGTAGGAAAAAGAAAGATGAATATAGCTGAATAAGAAGTTATCAACTGAAGATAGCTGTTTTCTTTCTTAATTTCTTTCGAATTTGGGATTCACTCTCAAATTCGAAAGATTCGTGACGAACGTCTTTTGTCAGCATGACGTGTTGGGGGTGATCAATTAAGAAATTGGAAACAAGGAGTGATCAATGAGTCAGTTACTTTTCTCGCCATTTGTTGGATTACTAAAAACTCGCGGCCTGTATGCGTGACACATACATACATACATGCATAGCTAGCTAGCCATCCACTTAACCACTTAAAACCTGAAAAAAAACTATGTTGACAGATTTGGTCAACAGTTTCTAAAAAAAACATCTAAATTAGCAACGACTGGACTCCCAGATCGGAAAAACAAAGGAGAGAAAAAAAACAACATCTTAATTGGCAACACTGCCCTCGGGTATTTGGAGGTCATGTTTAGTCGATGAACAGACAGAAAACAACAGTTTTTCACGTCCACTGGTGTTGATAGAGATATTAAATCGGCCCTGTGGTGAGATTTGCTTGTAAATATTCACCCCAGGATATATTGGATAAACAGCAGGCTATCAGAGAGGGGAATAGGTTGATGTAAACCACTCGTGAAACAAAACAGGTAATGTTAGGAGGTAAAAACATCCACAAAACAATACTGCATCATTCATTAGTCCTGCTTCACTGATAACTAAGTGCATAACATAATTATATA
>VCCN01004864.1:1675770-1692849 GCA_006491835.1 Architeuthis dux
AAGCCACGAATACATCAACCGCTGCTAGAATCCTTTTTTTGTTGTTGTAGGGGTCACTCACTGCCTTTGACATTTCTGTAGGGGTTGGGTAGTAGACTTCCATTCGGTTTTGCTGTGTAGTATTAAATTGTTTGGGTTTTGAAACAATTCCTCAGCTTTATCTTTCTTATTCCTAACTGTCTTTAGCTCCGCATTTTCCCCCGTATCCATGGTAACTATCTTCCGCTTATCCCTTTCTATCGCTTAATCGTTCTGTATTTCTTTATGACTCGATAAACAATAGAATAGGTAACAACTCCTCAAACAAAAAAATCTTCGATGAGAACAAAAAAATCTACAATGATGCCCTACGAAACAGTGGCTACAAATACAACCTACAGTACACAGATAACAAACCCGAAGAAAACAAAAACAAAGGGAGAAACAGAAATATTATATATAATCCCCTATACAGTAAATTGGTAAACATAAATATAGGTAGAAAATACCTAAAACTAATAGATAGACACTTCCCCAAAGAAAATCCCTTAAGTAAAATTCTCAATAGGAACACCACAAAAATAAGTTATAGCTGCACTAGAAATATAAACAGAATAATAACATCACATTTTCTATTATGTTACAGAATCATACGATAGAGAAGAAAATAAGAAGAAAATTAAAACCAGTAAATCATACTTAGAGTGCAACTGCAAAGAGAAAAATTCATGCTGGCAAACAAATGCACAACGGAAAATCATATATACTTAGCAACTATAACTACAACGGAACAACCTCAACAAATATTACGTGGGAATTTCAAAATATAACTGGAAGTCGAGATTTTATAATCATAAAAGACCGTTCCTGCAACCACATCTAAAAAATAGCACAGCCCTATCTAAGCATTATTGGGAACAAATAAGTCAGGATTAAACCCGGTAGTCAAATGGTCAATAATTAGTAACTCTAGATCCCCAAAAAGCTTTAAAGACAGATTTTAAAATTTAAAGACAGGAAAAACCTAAAACCAGAGAAAATAACTAATCTCAATGTGCAGACATAAGACTTTAGATTAAAACCCACCCATTAACGAATAAAACATAAAAATTCATAACGCAACAACCCTGACGGGAAAAAAATCACCCCATAAAAAAATGCATTGGAATTAGGCGAAATATACTTACCATGGATACGGGCGGTGTTAAAGGCAGTTAGGAATAAGAAAGATAAAGCTGAGGAATTGTTTCAAAACCCAAACAATTTAATACCATCCAGCAAATCCGAATGGAAATCTACTACCACACCCATACAGAAATGTCAAAGGCAGTGAGTGATCCCCGCAAAAAAGGATTCTAGCAGCGGTTCATGTATTCGTGGCTTTAGCCCTGATAAAGTGAGCGTGTTGACACGCATTACGAAATATATGTACTGGCAAGCTTGATTTGTTTTTCTATATATGTGCAAACGCTGTGGAAAGGCCTGCAACTCCCGCATAGGCCTGGCTGGTCACCCGAAGGCCTGCTACACTCGTGGTAAATCCCCCCAAATCTTCGTTCGCGAATCCAAGACATAATAGGCTTGTAACAGACACCGATGTATATCTGTGAATAAATCTTCAACAATGTATTAATCGAAACAATTCTATGATTTCCTCTCATTCTATCTTGAACCAGCAGGTAGGTAACATTACGTAAGTCTTTGTACTAAGACACAGCTATTTATTAATATAACTTATTTTGGGGGCATTTATTGACTTGTACTGAGTCATAAAGAAAAGTATTTGAAATATACTAGCTGTGTTACACTGTTAGGCAGGAAGTCACATTCATGAACGAGTGAGGCTGGTACCAGTGGTTTTGTGTTCATGTCTGGAATGTCTAAACAAGATATAACTCCAGTATTCGCCATTAAAAAAAGAATTATCAAATTTTGTTGAGTCTATTTTCAAAAGGTGAAGCCATTTTGCATTTTAAAATCTAAAAAGGGAGGGAAGAAATGACAAAATTAAAACTGTCTTTTCTTTGATTAACTCACAGGTTTATTAAGTCACAGGTAGTGTAAAATTCTTTGGATCAATGTTTCTTTTTGTTTTTTAAATTGTTATAACCAACATGCAATAAAAGCGACAAACATTCTTGCTACATCCTCGATCAACAATATCTTAACTAGCAATAAGTTGTCGGGTACGGCATAAGCAGTTTCCACAACTTTCGCTATTAGAACTTCTGTCACGAGGGGGAAATCACACAAAGAAGACAAAAGAAGTAGTGGTCCGAATGAATAAAACTGCTCAGTTTATTTTGCGCCACTCTGTATTTATACTTCTTTGGAAAGGCAGATCTTTTTACTAGTGGATAAATATAGTGATTATAGGGACCGATTGGAAGATAACATTTTGAGACGCTAATCTTCTCCAATGAGGTGAAGAATTTACCAATAAATTGGAAATCATGTATTGCATGTAAAATACTAGATATGACTAGCTTCCTTTCTTTGACTAAACTACTGATTTATTATTGTATGGTACCGTATGATAAACTTTGTCATAGTGTGCTTAGACTACGATAAAATCAAAACAAACAAAACTAGCATTCCAATGAAGATTATGAATCACTGCCACCCATATATGCTGTTGATTGATTGATTGTTTTGTTTAACGGCACATCGACCTTGGTGGGTCATTTAGTGCCGGATTCAGTAGGAGGGGAGGGGGAGATCCCATGTCTCCGTGACTAGAGACAAATGCCACAAGGACCGGGATAAGCTGGTCAGTGGTCAAAAGCTTCTCAGGACGAACCCTGAGCATGCTAATGGTGATCGCCTCCCGACCATCTGGCTGAGATATCCTGTGCAACTTCTCCCAGATATCCGGAGATACCCGAGCATCGTATATGCTGTGTTGGGAGTGATCAATTAAAAAGCTGGATAAAGGAGTGATCAATGAATAAGTTACATCTCTCCCCTTTTGTTGGGCTAGTGACCAATTTAGCATAAACTTACATTGCATAATCCAACTAAAAACCTATTTTTAAAAAAACAACATTTCGCCTACTCATTGAGGGGAGTGTGTGTGCAAAACTTCAAGTTTCTATTATGAACGGTTGGGGCTGGGCGACGTCCGGATACATAGATAGATAGATATAAATGTCAGAACACATGTTATAAACTAAACCCAGCAATAAACCAGTGTGGTGGGTAGCGTGATTAGCAACGTCTTTTACTTGCCTAAGCTTTTACAACATCTGGAATCAACACTTTAGAATATAATCATTCGATTAGGAATATAGCACCGAAGTTGGAAGGCTGCAAAGATCCTAGGAGGGCACTCCAAACTGAAAAAATAGTCGTTAGAATACACCTGGGGGTGCATATTTTAAGTCTCGCCTAGGGCGTATGAAACACTTGCGCCGGCCCTGATTGCCAATCACCACTTGATCGTAGCTGAATGAATAATTTCATCTCATTTACGTTAATATATATGTCCATTAGCGTTCCATTAGATCTGATTTACAGGAGCCCTATGATTATCATGCATTATTATCTTAATATCTTATTCTGTCTTACTGGACACCCCAACAATGTGGCCTTGCACTAAATGTGGCCAAGTCAATCAAATAACAACTGAATAGAGAGTATTTAGTTCCAGAACTGGACTGGCGGTAAATTTAAAACGATCGTCGTTTTTTTTTTACAAGACTTACGATTAATTTATAACCCCTAGAAACATATGTATACAATATATATGCTTTTTGATGAGATATATTCACAAAATACGCATGGATCAAATCGATCCAGGCTAATTTTTACATACAAAAACAATTTTAAGAGGTTCAATACCTTTCCATAGGAAGCGAAATTATACATGTTATACCTCATATTACTGTCTGTCAGCTATTTACGATACAAGCACCCACGTATACACGAGAATGCACACACATATGCACACGCACACTCATGCTCACACATGTATGTGTGCAAACACGATATGTATATCTGAGGCACATAAACACCAATGAGCACATTGATATGTATGTATGTATGTATGTATTTATTCGCCTCCCCACGAGGGTGGAATGTTACACAACGTCAAGTTTCACGAATGCGCCAGGGGGACCCACGACCGACTGACCCTCCCTTTTAGTGCAACGAATTCCCCGAGACTGAATATTATATACTGTTTTTGCCGGCCACAGGACGAGTCCTGGGCCAGCTATGTATGTATTATGAATGGATCGGCAACAAATAGGCGCAAAAGGGCGAAAATGGCGCAACGCGTCTGTTTTGCAGCAAGCCGTTATAGAGGTACTCTATACCCCCCTTCTCTCTCTCTCTCACTCTCTCTCTCTCACTCTCTCCTACACCCAGTTTCCTGTTTTTCCAACCACTCCAACCGACGATGACTCATCCCAAAATTACCAACTCAATTTTTGTGCCTGGGAACAACAACAAAATTTTCCCACATAAATTGATGGTAATGTTTCCTGTAGAACTTAACTGATTAGCAAATCGATAAGACCAACAATATTTTTCTTCTATTTCTCTAAAAGTTACCCAATTTGATTTCTTGTATTTTGATTGAAACTACTTTTCCAGATTTTTAATAAAAGCGCCGTTAAATCAATAAGGCAATCAATTTATTATGTCGGATAGAAGATTCGATGAAGTGTAGCCATGCGAAGGTTGTAACGGAATGAAGTAATAAGTGAATTAAACTCTGTGTCGATAAAGAGACCAACAAGGAGGGAAAGTGATTGAAATATCGATCAGATAGAAACAAAACATTCAAAAATCAATATTTGTCTTCATTGTTATTTGTACTTTGGTTGGTGTTACTTATTGATTAAAAACAATTCATTGATTAAAAACTGAACGAAAAGTAGCAAAAGAAAAATAAATTAAAATAGAGAGAAAGATTAATGAAGGAATAAATAATTATTTCTTAATTAATGAACGTAGCAAGCGTTCAGATCACAGGAAAAAAAGAAATCATATCTTTATGGATTTTAATTGTGATTATCTATTTGGTAATCATATTACTGATTAAAAACACAATTATCGTTAATGGATACAGTTTTTCATTCCAGTAGTATCTCTCACGGATCCATCGATACTAAAGGATTTAATACGCAAATAGAGCCATCAAATAGACGCAAATAGAGCCATCAAATAGACGCAAATAGAGCCATCAAGTAGAGGCCAATTGCCCCCAGAAAGCTGGCAACAGACAGTGGGAGAGGGACCTCTGACTGGTTCAACAGAAACTGGAACGACACCACCAGACTGACCGAAAATCGTACATGGTGGAGTGGTTAGCCAGTGTTGCCAAATTAGATTTTTCTTCTTAATTTTCTGGATTTGAGAGTGACTTCCACACTCGAAGAACTGAAGAAAAAAACATCCAAATTAGATGTTTTCTTCTTAATTTCAAATTGGCAACACTGGCCTTGACTGCCTCAAGTGTTGCACGACGCCGGAGCAAGTCTGAGTCTGCGTTAGTGTGTTAAGTAAATGTAAGTAATCTAACACAGACTATACGTACATAGGTAGGTATATGGGTAGGTATATGGGTAGGTAGGTAGGTAGGTAGGTAGGTAGGTAGGTAGGTGGGCTGCACGCACAGGTGTATTTGAATAAATACTTTTTCATGTCTCGATATAGATAAAAATGTATATCATAATTTTCGACGTGCAATTCTGTCTGTCATATAACAAACAGAAAGAGAATGTGTAATGCAAACACACGAACAGCAAGTTTTGCGGTGCGTCAATGGACCAACACAGAGGAAAGTGATTGAAACATCGATCAGAGGGAATCAAAATATTTAAAAATCAATATTTATCTCAATTGTTGTGTGTTTATTGATGATGTTATTGATTAAAAACTGAATTGAGATTAGCAAAAGACAATTTTTAAAACACAGAAAACATAATTAATAAAGAAAAAGACGACAGAAACATATCAATAAATTAATGAATGGCAAGCGTTCTGATCAGAGAAAAAAGAAATCATATCATTATGGATTTTAATTGTGACTTATCCACTTAGTAATCATATTACTGATTAAAGCACCGTTATTGTTAATGGGTACAGTATTTTCATTTCAGTAGTATCACTCACGGATCCATTGGTACGTACCAATCGAGTTGGTGTGTTTTAAGTAAATGTAAGGAATCTTATACAGACTATGTGTACATAGGTTGGTAGGTAGGTGGGTTGGACATACACGTGCATTTAAATATAGATTTTCTCTTACCCCCAATCCGTACCTTTAATAGCACTTTTTTTGGTCTACGATTAAAAAATAAAATTACTTACAGTGAGAGCATAAAAGGTATCCGATACATTTCAAAATACACAGAATTTGGACCAGATATTAAAAAATACCAAAATTAAGAAAACAATATTGAACCAATATTGAAGATTGAAAAGCACAAATGATCAGAAATCTTTGGTCCAAATGTTGCCAATTTCAAAGATGTACAAGGATTTTAAAATAAACTTTCTGAAATGTATCGTATACTTTTTGCACTCACTTATAGTTAGATTACATGAATTGACACCTTTTCGAATTAGTTACAGATCTCTGATTTAATGTTGTCTTTTTAATATCATTTAGTGGGAAAACGTTATTATAGATAAAAATCTATATTATAATTTGTGACATGTCATTCTGTCTGTCACATAACAAAGAGAAATAGAAGGTAATGCGAACACACGAACAGCCGTGAAGACATGTGCATCGATAAATAGACCAACAAAGAGGGAAATGATTGAAATATCGATCAGAGAGTAACAAAACATTCAAAAATCAATATTTTTCTCCATGTTTATGTGTTCCTTTGTTTGGTGTTACCTATTGATTAAAAAACAATTTATTGATTAAAAACTGAACGAAAAGTAGCAACAAAAGAAAATTTAAAAAAACATGAAAATTAATTAATAAATAAAAAGACGACAGAAAAATGTCAAGAATTATCTCCTAATTAATTAACGTGGCAAACGTTCTGATCTGTGAGTAGAAGTACCACGATGGGTGGGGTTATTGTTTATGGTAATTTGATGAAAATAAAAATCGATGAGTGATTATTTGTGAATTGATTAATAAAGATAATAAATTGGCGAACATTCATTTGTGTATCGATTTCGGATTTTCATTTTTGCTTATGAATTCTATCGAAAAGAATAAGGAATTTAGGAAATGTTGCGTTATTAAAACCAGGGCTTCTCAAAGTAGGGGTCGGGAACTCTCCGAGGGTCACGTAAAGCTTATTGGCCGTCACAGGAATTGTATTGTAAAATGGCTCGATGTTATTTAAAAAAAATATATTTCGTTTCTGCTACGTTTTAGATTTGTTTCTAAAAAATATTCTTTTTGTATTAAACACCGTAAAACTTAATATGGATTATGAATACGTTGAAATTCTGACTATTATCTTGGTCTATTTGTTTCTAGGTTTAGTTACTGCTAGATTACAACTAAAGAATAATATATAGTCTTAGTACCTATTGCTTTAATAATAATGAGTGAAGGGTCGAGAAAATCTTTGTCTCGACAAATAGGGCCGCGAAAGATTTTGTCTCATCAAAAGGGATCGCAAATGAACAAAGGTTGGGAAGCCTTGATCAAAAGTTTTTTTGTTCTGAATTTCTGAGATAATGAATTATCATTATTTTACACTGATTTACTCGGACTAAGGTCCTCTCTTGGTTGTGAAAGTCGCGACGTTTTGGTCGTTGTAATAAAGGGTTCGGTTCAAAATTCCCATAAGGTTACCGACAACGTCATACATCTAAAAAAGGCCGCAGGGTACAACAGTCGAACCTTTCTGACTATAGCAACCAAGATCAGGATACTAGTGCGAGTAAATAAGTGTATAATAACAATACATCTTTTACAGTAGGTTGTGAAGTACGTGATTTAACCTCCATATATTTGTTATTGTATACAATCAAATCTACTTATATGTAGATCAGGCGTATCTTTATTTGCTTATGTTCTTAATGGAATAATGAAAATGCTTCTTCAAAGAACTTCCGAAAAAATAAACGCTCACTAAGAAAATGTCCGTCTTGAGATTGAGATTGAGGAAGCGGTGAAATTTAACGAAAAAAGGGACGACACTCATCGATTATTGGATGCAACACAGATCTCGATGAAAACCGAACCAGAGACAAACGTGATACGGAAAACAAAGATACAAATGTGACTAAATCATCGAATAATGACAACACTTCATCTGAGAAGTTAAAGAAAGTACAACAAGAAGGACTGAGAAAACAACTACCGACTGGTATTTATAGAAGCAACAAACATAAGAATACTCATACAAATAATCCATTGAATTATGTCAATGACTCATCGCAGAATTTCAGACTATCAGACTACAAGACCCATGCAGCGCGAACAGGTAGATAATGTTAGGGATTTTGGGTCGTAAATAATGGCGAAACTAAATAACACTTAAAGTTGACAAAAATCACATCATAGAGCTTCCAAGTTGATGAACTGTAATAAATAAATAAATAAAAGATTTAAAAAAAGGATTTGTTGTCCTGATATACTCAGGACAGCAAATACCTTTTCTTTTCTTTTTTATATATAGGCTTGACTATTACATGATTGCTTTTTGCTCAATCTGAACGGTTCTGTAAAGGAAAGTACTGGTCAAACATCTTGAACTTTTTCTTGAGGCAAAACATGGCAGTCAAATTGGCACGATGTTTGCTTGATCGGAATGGTATCATCTGAAAAATATATTTGGGATATTGTCTGAAGAAAGGGTAGGGCTTTGGTATTTGAACGAGGGTAAGGGTCCACCCCCTAAAGTCAAATATTGAGTATGTGGCAGTTGTTATGGTCGAGAGTAAATATTTGCTTCGATGTTCTGGTAGGTAATGGTTCCTTTTGTAAATACCTTCAATTCATTCGCTTCACAAAATGGCACATCAGTTTTTATCCATCCTTTTTTTATATATCCATCCATCTATCTATCTATCTATCTATCTATCTATCGCAGTCTGTTAATATCTATCTATGAGTTTATTATGTCTTTTCTATTCCAGTGTTTCTTTCTTTCTATCTATCTATCTATCTATCTATGTCATTTTAAAAGGTTTCTGTTTGAGTCCAGGTTAAAGCAACGTTTTGATTGGCAATGTAGTCTGCCTAGATTTGAAATTGATGCCGCATACTATTTTAGCCTCCTTGCGTTATGTACATTTGTACATTTGCCTTCTTGTAAAATCCATTATACCCGTTGATCATCTTCAGTCTTTTTTATTCATTTCCTTTTATCACCTACATGGACACACATATATAATGCCTACATGCCAACATTGTTTGACAAGAATCTGTCTATATGTCTTCCTATCAAAGAAAAAAGAAGACATATCTTTATGGATTCTAATTGTGACTCATCCATTTAGTAATCATATTACAGATGAAAAACACCGTTATCGTTAATGGATACAGTTTTCTTCCATTGAAGTAAAACACTCATGAATCGATTCAGGGCCGGCCCTGGGGTTCCTGTTGCCCCCACCCCACCCCCGGGGTGGGGGGGCAAGCTTAACGTCGGCGCCCTTTAAAGTATAGTATTATTTATTTACTTGTTCACTTGACTCACCCCACTTACCTTCCCACCAAGCTATTGTGAGCACTCTTTTTCAGAAAACATAAACCTGACTGAGCTTGCCGTCGGTCATAAGAATTTACAAATTGTTTCTATTAGTTTCACCACAACAGAAAGTATTTAACTGTCAGATATTCCAGAAAAATCTGACTTCACATCTTATTTTGACTGTTTTTATTCTGTTTTATTTATTCAATTTCCTATTTTCTATCTGTATTTGGAAATACCTATTGTCTCAGACACATGACACTTGGCGCCCTGGGTGACTGTTGTTACCGGTACATAGGGCCGGCCCTGGATTCATTGATAGTAAATAATTTAATATGCAACAACCTATTTACTGTGTTTTCAGTGAATGTAAAAAAGCTTACACATACTCTATGTTCACAGGTAGGCAGTGGGTTGAACAGGTGTATTTAAATATAGATTTTCTCTTGCCCTATTTGGCCTATGATTAAAAAATCAAATTATTTATTGTTCAATTACATAACTTGACATCTTTTCTAATTAGATGAGAATCTCTCATCAATAGAACGTATTTAATCTTTTCTTTTTAATTTCATTTAGTAGGAAAACGTTATTGATACAAAAAATGATATACAGCCATGCATCAACTTGCGTTAGTGTTACGTTCTGTTAGTATGGACGTAATTCGACCTGGGTGTGAGTCGGTCATTATAGGGTGAAGTGAAATATACGCACTGCATAAGATAACATGACACATATATTTACCCAAACCTCTTCCTTGCTTTTCCGAAAAGAAAGGAACACATGTCAGTGTCTGATCTTCTACCTTCTCCTTCCGCCTCCCCTGCCTGGAGAACTTGTACCAAACATGACGTATACACTGCATTCTCTTAAGTAAGCTAACAATAACATGACGACAATTTTCGTGAGTCCTAGAACTGCATTGACTGAAATTCCCGTCATCCGCAGCTAATGAGTTTTAAGCTCTTATAGTGACGTGTCTGCGATCGAACGTAAGTCGGTCAGGCGTAAGTCCACACATGACTGTGTATTGAAATTCGTTTCCATAATCTACGGCCTGTAGATGTTCCTCGTCCTTCCATTGATTTCACTTTTTGACCAAATCTTCTGAGTAATGTCAAGCCAGATTTTTTCAAAAAGCTTCTGAACATATGCATGGATGTGCATAAACAAAGCGACAAATATTCTCTCCGCTGTTTTGACATACTTTATCGATTTATTGCGGACGAAATTCTTTGGATTTAACAATGAAGACTCGTCTAGGATAATCTCTTCGCCCCTGACATTCACGCCCTTCTGTTCACTTTATTAAAGCAAACACAGCTGAGGCCTTTTTTATTTCCTGTTAATATTATCAAGTAGTTTGAGTATTGATTCGAAAGTTTCAAGGTTATTTTTGCTCCCGGGTAGGTGAGTATCATGACAATTTGTACTTCGATGATACCCAACTTTAAATAGTTTCTGTTGTTCCGTCTTTCCCTCTTCAAATTCACTCGAAATTCTCTCTCTCTCTCTCTCTCTCTCTCTCTCTCTCTCTCTCTCTCTCTCTTTATTTTTCCTCTTAAAAAGAAAAAGATTCTTTGATTTTATATCTCTCCCATTTGCACTTTCTTCTCTTTCCCTTTCTCTCGTTAACTGATTTTTCTCACGTATCCTCACATATCGAAAACCAGGGCCGAGTAAGTAGTACTGTGATATGTGGGGCCTGAGCTGGGACGGTTGAAGCCGTAGCCAGTGCCAGGGAACCAATCAGAGGCTGATTTATCCATTTGATCTATCGTCATACTTTCACTTTCACTCTTATTCAAGTCTATATCCTTGATTACTGGACTAGCCGAAGGCTCATAATGTTGTTGATGGATTTCCTAGGCGTATGAAAATTGTTGATAGCGATGATGAAAACAAGAAAAGCGATCTTAATAGCTTTGTCAGAGGATGGGGATATACGAAGTTGTTGGCATTTTTGTTTTCGTTCTTTTTAGCGGCTAATTACAGTAAATATCTCTACCCATGGGCGTCGTAGATCTAAAAAGATAGAAAAGTAATGTTCAAAGTGGATATATTTTCAGATAGATCTATAGAGTTGGCCCAACATTTCGGTCTGCGTTAGTCGTTAGATGGAATTAGGAGTATTTAGTTTTAACTAAGTTTATTCAAAAATATCGATTTTGATTGTATTGTGGCATAGACATGCATTTTTCTTTAAATTGTCAAAATTTGGGTATTTTTGTTTATTGATTCTAACATTGAAGACAGAAGAAAATAAGCAACATTTTCGGAATACCATGCTTTCTTATTTTAAGAAAAGTAAACATGCGACTGAAACGCATAAATATATGTTGCGTAGTTAATGAAGAAGGTTAATAGTGATCAAATAAAGACATTATTTGAGAACAATCAATGCTATACGACGTGGCACATATAGCCAACATGTAGTCAACATATCAGCACATAGCGCTGAAAATCATTTGCACCAGCTTGGTTATGTAAGTAGCTTTGATGTGTGGCTTCCAAATAACGAACATGTTCCGTTTTTGAAACAAATTGTAGAGGGCGATGCAAAGTGGATATTATACAACAACGTGGAACGTAAGAGATCGTGGAGCAAATGAAATGAATCACCACTAACCAGATCAAAGTTCGGTGTATATGACGGGACTGTAAGGAATCCTTATGAGCTCCTTCCAGAGAAGCAGACGGTTCATTCAAACAAGTCCTGCTCCCAATTAGACGAATTGAAAATTGCAATCGACGAAGAGCGCCCGGAATTAGTTAACAGGGTGGGTGTAATATTCCATTAAGATAACGACAGACCACATCTCTATTTGGTGACCAGGCAACATTTGTTACAGCTTGGCTGCGAAGTTTTCACTCATCCGCTGTATTCACCTGATATTGAACCTTCAGATTACTATTTATTCCGATCGTTACAGAATTCTATCAATGAAAAATATTTTAATCAAGCTAAAAGTCTGGATTTAGAATGCTGATTTTCAAGGTAAGCAAACAGTGCCAACAGGGAACACTGGCATAATTCTGTTTTTTCATCGTTTTTCTTCACTATTTGGTGTTGTCTTTGACTAAGCTTAGTAAATATCTATCAGTTCCTATAATTGTATAAATTGGTATATAATTGTTTTCTCATATATTTTTGACTACAAAAAAATGGTAACTATTTCACTAATAGGTTCTTTGTGATTGCCTTGAGCAGGCTGATAGGAAGTTCTTTTCAAGAAGCTGGATGCCGTGGTCTTTATTCGGACTAAGCGTACTTCTAAAAGATTTTATCACCGAACTATTTATTATTTCTTTTTATCAAACCATTTTGTTTTTCTATTTCTTCTCTACTTTTTTGTTCGTTTCTTATTGTTACCTTCTTCTTCTTCTTCTTCTTCTTCTTCTTCTTCTTCTTCTTCTTCTTCTTCTTCTTCTTCTTCTTTATTTGTATTTCTTTTGCTATTAGATTGATCAGTTGAGCGTTCCTTTCATGGAAACTGTTCATTCTGTCTAATCAAATCATAATGATAGAAGCCACATGGCGTCTCAGCGTGTTGCAAACTTTTGCGTTCTGTTAAATACAGGTCTTTAGAGCAGTTTTTCTAAAACGAATTTCCCTCCTTTATTCTCGACGTGGAGATGTGGGGAGCCCAGCGGATAACGGCTCGCAGAATGGACTCAGTGAGCCGAGTTCAAATTCTGGTTGAGACAGTTTGTATTCACTTCGCACTAATGCCCTTTCTGGCTTGCTTTTCAATATATTATTCCCATATACGAGGGTGTACCGATAATTCCTTAGTCCGACACGTAGTTATTTGTTGAATTATGAGCTGAATTGTTCACTGTATAATATTTGATCGACGAGATTGTTATACACCACTGAATTCAGTCCATTGACAAGGAAGGAGATTATCTTGAAAAATAAATATTTGTCGTGTAAAATGAATGCTTTTAATTATCATCATGCTACGGACTTATTGATGTACCGACGTACATTTCTTCTTAGACATATGTTCATCTTTGCCATAGTTTTCGTTCTTAATTTTAAAAAAACAACACAACTGTTACTACCTCTGTGTTACAGCCAAATCGCGTTGGACACACCGGTTCTGGTACGATCACTGAAGTTAAGCAACGTCGAGCCTGGTCAGTACCCAGATGGGTGACCGTCTGGGAACATCAGGTGCCGTAAGCAGCTGGGGATCACATAGAGGGCCCTCCATGGTGATCCCGTTAATCCTCCTAATCTCTCCTAGCCTCCCTGAACCCTCTGACTGGCCTGACTGCGAGCGATAAGAAACAAATGAATGAACTACCTCTGTCCCATAATAGTTGTTACATTTAGTGCACATTTATCATTCAAATGTAACAACTATTATGGGACAGATGTAGTATATTAGAAACTGTCAACATAGGTTTCTTCAGTTTTTGAGTTGCTCCGGCTGGCTATGTATGCATGTATCACCCGTACAGCCTGCACCAATGGAGATAGAGAACTGAACATTTCAACATGTACTCCTTATTATGTCTAGAAAAAACTTCTTTTTTAAATCCCCCCCTCTAAATAGGTTTTTAGTGGGGTGTTCAATTTACAATGTAGGTTTATGCTAAATTGATCCCTTAGTTTGTACTTGTTTATTTTTTAAAATTCAGATTTGTTAGTGATCACTGCCCAACAAAAGGTGAAAGAAGTAACTTATTCAGTGATCACTCCTTTTTCCAAGTTTGTAATCATCCCCAACACGGCATGCTGCTAAAAGATATTGGTCACGTGACGGTTTCTATTGAGTGACTAACCAGACCTGTTTTATCTGTCCTTTTATCTTTCATCTTTCCTTGTTCGTTTTCATTCGATCTCCGTCTTTTTCTCATTGTTGTTTTCGTCGTTCTTTCCGCTTTCCTCTGCTGCCCCCCCTTTTGATTTTATTAGAATTAAATTAGTGAAATATTCACTTCACTATCCGTATAAAACATCTCCATATCACTTTTTAGAAAATGATCATTACTGTCTTCAAAATTGTTGCTGGCATCGAACAGAATTCCTCCTCCCAAGAGGCATTTTTCTTCACTTTTATTTCGCTCATTTTTATAATTCTTTTTCTATTTTGATCTGTTTTATATTCTCCTTTTCATCTGATTAGATTTTATGGTGTGTGAAATGTGCTTAGAAGACTTTTTAAGCAATGACAGATAATGCGCTGAATATTCAACATGAATGCAAATTGCAATTCACTAAATCAGTCCCACAAGTTGCAAAACGATAAGAAAAATAAAAGAGATATAATATAAAGTAGCATTTGTTAGTTCGTAAAAATAATGTCTAAAAGCCGAAAACATTCTTCCTATCAGTACAATAGGAATAATATTCGACGTTCGAGCCCAGGTAGAAAAGCAGGATTTCGGATGCTGATTTTCAATTGGACAGACCCTTCTATTTCCCTCCATTTGGCATTGTGCTGAACTAAGCTAAGCTTAGTAAAAATAACTAGAGAACGCCGTGACCTGTTGGGTCACCCTCTGAGAGAAATGTAATGCAATCTAATGCGGCCATAATGAACAAAGATATGTCTTACCCATTTGCAAATAAATAGATAAAGGAGATTATTCTCTAATTATCATTTAATAGTTGTCTCCCTTGACAAAACGGTCATTATAATACAGATGGTTGTTAGCACGAACCCATACCCCACACTATTATTATTATTCAGTTGCAAATCACCCAGATTGTTTTTCATTCTTTAAGTTACCGCATTTTAGGTGTACTTTAATTCATGCGTTTGGCTACAATGCTTTGTCTCGGCCATTTTGTTTAGGTCATATACAGATAAGCGCAATCTGATTTAGTATTATAGATAAATAATTACTTTTGCATCAGACTAATAACTGAGACAAGCACTGAGAGATGTTATTGTTTCCTCCTCTCATCAAACAAAGTCACACAAATTATATTGAACAAAGCATTCTTTGAAGCTTAGCATATCGCAACATGTCAATGTAGCCATATGTTGACTTGGCTCCGGTTTACGTTCTGGTAGTATGGACACAACTCAATCTGGACGTAAATCGATCATTATAGGATGAAGAGAAATATACGACCTGCACATCATCAGATACCATGACACATACATATTTACCTAAATCTCTATATTGTACATACGCCTTCCTTGCCTTTCCGAAGAGAAACGGACAAATGTCATCCATTACGTGTCTTTCACTAAGTTATTAGCTCAACTGAAAGGCGTCTGGCCTTTTACCGTCTCTTTCTTGCCTTCCCTGTCTGGCTAACAATAACATGATTGAAGTTTTCGTCATTCACAGGAGAGCCATAGAACTGCAGTTATTAAGTTTTAAACACTTCTGAGGACGTATCTGTGATCAGTCGTAGATCGGTCGGGCATAAATCGACATATGACCGTATACACAATTCAGTGTTTAATAGATGGATGAGAGAATATGCATCCTTTTATTTTGGTTTATTGTTTTGTGGTTTCGTTTAGTTTTAATATCTACTTGAGTCCGGGTTTTCCGAGACTTTTGCCAACATCATTATTTATAACATTCATCTTTTCCTCTTACAGTTACTGGTTCCCTTAGCCCCGCGCTGGACAATATGGCCTTAATTGCAGAGGGTCGTTTATATCCGACCATGAAGATTGGTATTCGGGAGAGTGCGGTCAAGTCAGTCTGAATTGGAGTGCCAAAAGTGAACTGGCGTGTTGCCAAAATAAGTAACGAGAGGGAGAGGTTACATGAAATAAAATAAATAAAAAGACAGATGAAGAAAGGAAAAGAAAGAAAAATGACCTGGAGCCTGAGAAGGGAACAAAGAAAGTGAATAATAGAATAGAACGATAGAGAAAGAACGAATGGGGTAGGGTTTGGAAAGTAGTAGACAATTAGAAGCAGCGAAAAGAAAGAAAGAACGGAATAAATGAAAAAAGAATCGAGCGAATGAAAGAAAGAAGGAATTAGACATCGAGAAAGAAAGAAAAAAGAGAAAGTAGTTGCAGAATTTGATTGATTTGTGTACCAATCAAAAAGAAAAAGAAGAGAGAAAAGTTTAAACAAAAGACTGGTTGGTAGAAATAGACGTGATTTGCTTCGTAGGTGAATTAGTTACGTATTGCCCACCAAAAGTTGGTGTACTAGCCCAGTTAAAAGTGAAGATTTCGAATACTGATTCTTCTTAGCAGCCTTAGCCTTCCTCGCTTGGAATATTGGCGTAACACAATCCTCTTCCTACTCTCATTTGACCATCCTAAGATTAGTAAAGATCGGGGGGAAAGCAAAACAAAGAATGAAGAACAAAAGAAAATAAAGAAAACAACAACAAAGAAACGCAGAGGGTCTTGCATTTACTGCATATATTCATTGTTTTTCTATTGTTTTACCTTGAGCTGCACTGGGTTTTGAAAACCCGCTATTCCGGCACCTGTCTAGTCCCAGCTTGTACTCTCTCTCTCTCTCTCTCTCTCTCTCT
>VCCN01004864.1:1756989-1769143 GCA_006491835.1 Architeuthis dux
AGAGATGAATGAAACTAGAGGGGTGAATGAGAGATGAATAAAAGTAGGGTGGTGAATGAGAGATGAATGGAATTAGTAGGGTGAATGAGAGATGAATGTGACTCGAGAAATGAATCTGAGATGAATGGAATTAGAGGGGTGAATGAGTGATGAATAAAACTAGAGTGTTAAATGAGAGATGTATTAATTTAGAGGGTTAAATGAGAGATGAATTAAATTGGAGGGGTGAATGAGAGATGAATGGAATTAGAGGGGAAAATGAGAGATGAATGGAATTAGATGGGTGAATGGAAGATGAATGAAACTAGAGGGTTAAATGAGAGATGAATTAAATTAGATGGTTAAATGAGAGATGAATGGAATTAGAGGGGTGAATGAGAGATGAATGAAACTAGAGTGGTGAATGAGAGATGAATAAAACTAGAGGGTTAAATGAGAGATGAATAACATTAGAGGGTTAAATGAGAGATGAATAAAATTAGAGGGTTAACTGAGAGATGAATTAAATTGCAGAGAGATGAATGAAACTAGAGTGCTGAATGAGAGATGAATGAAACTAAAGGGGTGAATGAGAGATCAATAGAATTAGAAGGGTGAATGAGAGATGAATAAAACTAGAGGGTAAATGAGAGATGAATTCAATTAGAGGGTAAATGAGAGATGAATTCAATTAGAGGGTTATATAAGAGATGAATTAAATGGGGGGGGGTGAATGAGAGATGAATGGAATTAGAGGGGTAAATGAGAGATGAATGAAACTAGAGGGGTAAATGAGAGATGAATGGAATTAGAGGGGTGAATGAGAGATGAATAAATCTAGTGGGTTAAATGAGAGATGAATAAAATTAGATGGTTAAATGAGAGATGAATGAAACTAGAGGGGTGAATGAGAGATAAATGAAACTAGAGGGGTGAATGAGAGATGAATAAAACTAGAGGGTTAAATGAGAGATGAATAGAATTAGAGTGTTAACTGAGAGATGAATTAAATTGCAGTGGTGAATGAGAGATGAATGAAACTAAAGGGGTGAATGAGAGATCAATAGAATTAGAAGGGTGAATGAGAGATGAATAAAAGTAGAGGGGTGAATGAGAGATGAATAAAATTAGAGGGTAAATGAGAGATGAATTCAATTAGAGGGTTAAATGAAAGGAATTAAATTAGAGGGTACATGAGAGATGAATGAATCTAGAGGGTTAAATGAGAGATGTATTACATGAGAGGGTTAAATGATAGATGAATTAAATTGGGGGGGGTGAATGAGAGATTAATCGAATTAGAGGGGTAAATGAGAGATGAATGGAATTAGAGGGGTGAACGAGAGATGAATAAAACTAGAGGGTTAAATGAGAGATGAATAAAATTAGATGGTTAAATGAGAGATGAATGGAATTAGAGGGGTGAATGAGAGATCAATAGAATTAGAAGGGTGAATGAGAGATGAATAAAACTAGAGGGGTGAATGAGAGACGAATACAATTAGATGGGTGAATGAGAGATGAATTGAATTAGAGGGGTCAATGAGAGATTAATAAAACTTGAAGGGTGAATGAGAGATGAATGGGATTAAAGGGATTAATGAGAGATGAATGAAACTACATGGTTGAATAAGAGATGAAAGGAATTAGAGTGGTGAATGAGAGATGATCAAATCTAGAGCGGTGAATGAGAGATGAATGAAACCGGCGGGGTGAATGAGAGATTAATGGAATTAAAGGGGTGATTCTGAGATGAATGGAATTAGAGGGGTGAATGAGAGATGAATAAAACTAGACGGGTGAATGAGAGATGAACAAAACTAGAGGTGCTAATGAGAGATGAATGAAACTACAGGGGTTTATGAGAGATGAATGGCATTAGAGTGGTGAATGAGAGATGAATTAAATTATAGCAGTGAATGATAGATGATTGGAATTAGAGGGGTGAATGGGAGATGAACAAATCTAGAGGGGGGAAAGAGAGATGAATGAAACTAGAGGGGTGAATGTGAGATGAATGTAACTAGAGGGGTGAATGTGAGATTAATGTAACTAGAGGGTTGGATGAAAGATGAATTGATTTACAGGGGTGAATGAGAGATGAATAAAACTAGAGAGTTGAATGAGAGATGAATGTAATTATAGGGGTGAATGAGAGATAAATGAAACTAGAGGGGTGAATGAGGGATGAATGGAATTATAGTGATGAATGAGAGATGAATGAAACTATAGTGGTGAATGAGAGATAAATAAAACTAGAGAGTTGAATGAGAGATGAATGGAATTATAGGGGTGAGTGAGAGATGAATGAAACTAGAGGGGTGAATGAGAGATGAATAAAGCTAGAGGGGTGAATGAGCGATCAATAGAATGATATGGGTGAATGAGAGATGAATGGAATTAGAGGGGTGAATGAGAGATGAATGGACTTAGAGGGGTGAATGAGAGATGAATAACACTAGGGTGGTGAATGAGACATGGATGGAATTAGAATGGTGAGTGAGAGATGAATAAAACTAGTGGGTTGAATGTGAGATGAATGGAATTAAAGTGGTGAATGAGAGATGAATAAAACCATAGGGGTGAATGAGAGATGAATGAAACTGGCGGGGTGAATGAGAGATGAATGGAATTAAATGGGTGAATGTGAGATGAATGGAATTAGAGGGGTAAATGAGAGATGAATAAAACTAGAGTGGTGAATGAGAGATGAATGGAATTAGAGGGATTAATGAGAGATGAATGAAACTAGAGGGGTGAATGAGAGATGAATCGCATTAGAGTGGTGAATGATAGATGATTGGAATTAGAGGGGTGAATGGGAGATGAACAAAACTAGAGGGGGGAAAGAGAGATGAATGGAGTTAGACGGGTGAATGAGAGATGAATGAGAGATGAATGGAATTGAAGGGGAGAATGAGAGATGAATGGAATTAGAGGGGTGAATGAGACATGAATACAACTAGAGTGGTGAATAAGAGATGAATGAAACTAGAGTGGTGGATGAGAGATGAATGGAATTAGAGGGGTGAATGAGAGATTAATGGAATTGAAGGGGTGAATGAGAGATGAATGGAATTAGAGGGGTGAATGAGACATGAATACAACTAGGGTGGTGAATAAGAGATGAATGAAAGTAGAGTGGTGAATGATAGATGATTGGAATTAGAGGGGTGAATGGGAGATGAACAAAACTAGAGGGGGGAAAGAGAGATGAATGGAGTTAGACAGGTGAATGAGAGATGAATCAGAGATGAATGGAATTGAAGGGGTGAATGAGAGATGAATGGAATTAGAGGGGTGAATGAGACATGAATACAACTAGAGTGGTGAATAAGAGATGAATGAAACTAGAGAGGTTAATGAGACATGCATGAAACTACAGGGGTGAATGAGTGATGAATAAAGCTAGGGTGGTGAATGAGAGATGAATGAAATTAGAGGGGTGAATGAGAGATGAATAAATCTAGAGTGGTGAATGAGAGATGGATGGAATTAGAATGGTGAGTGAGAGATGAATAAAACCAGAGGGGAGAATGAGAGATGAATGAAACTGGCGGGGTGAATGAGAGATGAATGGAATTAAATGGGTGAATGAGAGATGAATGGAATTAGATCGGTGAATGAGAGATGAATTGAATTAGAGGGGTAAATGAGAGATGAATACAACTAGAGGGGTGAATTAGAGATGAATAACACTAGACGGGTGAATGAGAGATGAATGGAATTAGAGTGATCAATGAGAGATGAATGAAACTAGAGGGGTGAATGAGAGATGAATGGCATTAGATTGGTGAATGAGAGATGAATTAAATTATAGCAATGAATGATAGATGATTGGAATTAGAGGGGTGAATGGGAGATGAACAAATCTAGAGGGGGGAAAGAGAGATGAATGAAACTAGAGGGGTGAATGTGAGATGAATGTAACTAGAGGGGTGGATGAAAGATGAATTGATTTACAGGGGTGAATGAGAGATGAATAAAACTAGAGAGTTGAATGAGAGATGAATGTAATTATAGGGGTGAATGAGAGATGAATGAAACTAGAGGGGTGAATGAGAGATGAATGGAATTATAGCGGTGAATGAGAGATGAATAAAGCTAGGATGGTGAATGCGAGATGAATTGAATTAGAGGGGTGAATGAGAGATGAATGAAACTAGAGGGGTGAATGAGCGATAAATGGAATTAGAGGGGTGAATGATAGATGAATAAAACTAGGGTGGTGAATGAGAGATGAATGGAATTAGAGTGGTTAATGAAAGATGAGTAAAACTTGAGGGGTGAATGAGAGATGAATGAAACTAGTGGGGTGAATGAGAGATGAATCGCATTAGAGTGGTGAATGAGAGATGAATGGAATTAGAAGGGTGAATGAGAGATGAATAAAACTAGTGGTGTAAAGAAGAATAAAACCAGAGGGGTGAATGAGTGATGAATAAAGCTAGGGTGGTGAATGAGAGATGAAAGGAATTAGAGGGGTGAATGATAGATTAATGTAATTAGAGGGGTAAATGAGTAATGAATGAAACTAGAGGGTGAATGAGAGATGAATGGAATTAGAAGGGTGAATGAGAGATGAATAAAACTAGTGGGGCAATGAGAGATGAATAAAACCAGAGGGGTGAATGAGATATGTATAAAGCTAAAGGGGTGAATGTGAGATGAATGGAATTAGAAGGGTGAATGAGAGATGAATAAAACTAGACGGGTGAATGAGAGATGAATAAAACTAGAGGGGTGAATGAGGGATGAATTAAACTAGAGGGGTGGATTAGAGATGAATAAAACTACAGGGGTGAATGAGAGATGAAGAACACTAGAGGGGTGAATGAGAGATGAATGCAATTAGAGGGTGAATGAAAGGTGCATGAAACATGAAGTGTGGATGGCTTAATATACTGGAAATATTCTCAACCTGTGTTCTCCTAATGTCAAAGTAGCCTCAAAGGAACAACCTGGTCGGTTATGATTTTAAAAAACATACATATAAGTGTTGAACTTTTCCACTGTAATTCCCTTTGTGAGGAACATACACAATAAGAAAACAATTTTTCCAAAAATCTAATTGCTAAGACTCTTGTTTACTAACTTTATCTAGAAACATTCTAATAATTGTTCTGTGTTAATTTTTAGTTTTCTTTACATAGTTTTAGGATGTTCAAAACGCCTGAATGATATAAACACTTGGGAAATGAGTTAATATTTGTTCATGATACAAGTATGTATAAAATCGTACGAAGGGACGAATAAGAAGAAAATGATCAAAAACATCAGGAAATTCAGTTGCGTGTGAATGAAATTCTGTAATAAAGACTTGAAGTTGAATGATACTGAAATAGTTCAAGAAGCACTGCTCTAGGATGCTCGACTCCTATCTTAATTTTACTTGAAGTTTGAGTGAATAATCCCCCAAAGGTTCTTACTTGTCTCAAACCCCTCATCTCGTTTAGCTGCGGGCGAAGAACTTGTACTGAGTAAATAGACAGTATGATGAACCAATAGTTCTAAGGAATTCAATTTGAGAAGCAAATAGAATGACAGTCCCTGTGTAGAAATGCTGTTGGCAGGGGTTCGTGTTGGACGGTTGGTGGATAGTTGATCAAATAAATAGTATTTATTTGCTCTTAGGCTACAAAGTAAAATGCTTGGAGCAGTCTTCTTGCTGGCATTTCGTATCTCATGGTACATGAGGCATCAGCAAAAGATGTTTCGGTCTATGGGTTTTACAGAACTGGTGAATGCCTATGGAGGTACGAGTGGCCGAGCGGTTAATGAAATGGAGAATCGGATCGGCGAGCTGCGTTGACACTCCAGCTGGGACAGTTTGTGTTCATTTCTCACTAATTCAAACACATCATGGAGCAGGGTGAGCCCCCCCACCCATGTCTCATACATGGGGAATACCTATGTCCAATCACGGACCTTGACATACAGTATGGAGTTGACCATACAGTATGGAATTGTTTGTTGCTATCTCTTGTGTCTGATTTGAAACCCAATGTTTTCTCTTATTTTATAGATGTAAATTATTGTATTTTGAGTTACCTGCAATTTCAAAAGTTTTAAATAACAGGATTACCCAGTGGTAATTGCAGGGCCGTACTTACGGCAAAGAAACAGGGCAATTGCTAAAGGCCCCAATATTTCAGGAACCCCAAAAAACAAACGGGCACAAACTAGTGATCAGTTTATCATAAACTTACATATTAAATCTATTTAGGGGGTATTTTCGCAAAACAAAAAAGAGATTTTCCCTACTCAGTGAGGGTAGTGTGTGTGCAAAACATCAAGTTTCTACTATGGACGGTTATTCCGGATATAGATATATACATATCCTATAGATACTAGTGATATCCCAGACATAACAGTAGACGAAGTAGTGTTTACATTACGAAATATGAAACTCGGGAAAGCCCGAGGCGACAGACCTTCTAGAAGATGCAGGAGAGACCCTGCACAAAGGACTAGCACAGCTATTCACACAATGCATAAGAGAGAGAAAAGTTCCCCAAAACTACTGTCTAGGAATATTAATCCTACTCCAAAAGAAAAGAGATAAGCACGACCTTGGTAACTACCGCCCTATAACACTATTACCTAACATATATAAACTATTCACAAAAATACTCCCTAGATGAAAATCAACCACGCGATAAATCAACTAATCGAAACATCCTTAAAATACAACAAACCACTCTATTTGGCCTTTGTAGATTATGAGAAAGCATTTGACTCGGTAGAACATACGGCAGTCTTCAACACAATGCGAGAACTAGGCGTTAACGAGAATTACATACAAATTATCCAAAACATATACGAAAATGGCACTGCAATAATTAAAGATACAAACAAGATACAGATAGCAAAGGGGGTAAGACAGGGGATACAATATCACCTAAACTATTTACAGCGAGCCTTGAAAGCATTTTTCGGAAAAACTGATTGGGAGAGAATGGGAATAAACATAGATGGAGAATACGTAAGCCACATAAGATTTGCCGACGACATTTCTATGACTTCAGAAGCATCCGAAGAATTACAAAAGTGTTAAGCGATCTAAATAGGGAAAGTAAAAAAGTAGGTTTAAAGATGAATAGAACAAAGACAAAAGTAATGTTCAACGGTAAAGTCCAACAGAGGTCATAAAGATAGAAGGAGAGACTCTAGAAGAGGTTGATGAATACATCTATCTAGGACAGGTAATACAGTTAGAGAAAGACCATGACAGCGAAATAAAAACGACGCATAACGATAGGTTGGAAAGCATTTGGTATGAATAGAGACATTTTGAAGAGCACCTTTTCGATGTGCTTAAAGCGTAAAGTATACAACGGCAGCATAATACCAACCATGACTTACGGATACGAAACATGGAAATTAACAAGACGAGCTGAAAACCAACTTAGAATAACACAGAGAGCCATGGAAAGAGCAATACTAGGAATAACTCTAAGAGATAGAAGAATATCATCTTGGACCGGAGGGAGGACTAGAGTGAAGGAAATTATACAAATAATTAAGCAGCCAAAACGGAGATGGGCTGGACACCTAGCAAGAATAGATGACAATAGATGGAGGGAAAGACTAACCGATTGGTGCCCATGGGACAGTAAACGCAGTTGGAAAAGATGAGGGATGAAATAGAAAAGTTTGTCGGTAAGACGAGGTCGTCATGGAAGGAGATGGGAAAGGCCTTTGTCCAGCAGTGGCTGCTGCTGCTGCTGATGATGATATATACATATAAATGTCAGAACACATGAATAACCTAAACACAGCAATAAACCAGTGTTGTAGGTAGCGGTAATTAATTAATAATAATGACAATGCTTCATCGGTGATCAGTGTTGGATTTGAAAATCCTGTAGCTCTTATGCTCTTATACGAATATTACACAGAACTCCGTGAATACAACTCATTAATATAAGTTTTTTTTAAATAAAAAATAATTTGCCCAGGTTGGCCTATAACATTGTTGATAAATCTATAGTTTCACTTCCAGTTAAAAGTTATTTAAAGTGTTATGCATCTTCGTTATTTGAAACTTCAATTATTCTATGAGAATCGTAAAAAGAAAAAAAAAGTTGGAGACATACCTGGCTACTGCAGTGTCAAACTCCACTCCTACTTCTATTCCAACTGAAGATGATTACTGCAACTTTTGTATTGTATATATAATAAATAAATTCGTGGATATATGAGACTTGTAAGCTTGGCTCAGTTGGTAAGAGAGCCGCCTAGCAATCACATGGACGTGATTTCAAACATGGTAGGGGAATGTTAATTGTATATATGGGTTTGGTTTAACGTGGCGGAATAGACAAACATTAAAGAGTTTACTCCCCTAAATCTGATGAGGATTTCTCTTGTTACGGGGGGAAGATAAAGTCAATTCCGGCCTGGACTAGAGTTTGACAAAAGAATTCAGTGCTGATTGTATGGCTAGGAGAAGACATTTATTTACCTTCATCGCCAGCAGTAAACTCCAAAACCATATTTCAAAATAACAAATTACATGGTACATAATTGTTCCTAAACATCCTGCTAAACTTGTACAGATAAATTTAAATTATTAAATGATTCCCTTTTTAGCAATTATTTTACGAAACGAACACAAGCTTGTACGACTTTAGGAAGCACGGAAATCATTGAGAATGAGACACCAGCAGACATGATTCTATGCCAGACATTGCTTGGATCATTTCATCAAAATAGTTGTTAACGTAACTGAAAGACCCCTGGAAATTCCTTCTTTAAAATTTTTGAAAGGATCCCAAAGTAGTTCCTACATCTTCATTATACAAATATATAGACTTTCGTTTATTAAGTAAACATAGTACACTGTTCTTATTTCCGATATTAGCTTTAATAAACAACATATTTACGATTTTGTTTCACTATCTTCTGCCATCTTTAAAGCAACTTCATAACTCCATCTTCTCAGATCTTTCTATTTTTCTCGGCAATGAACTGCTCTAGATGTCATTTGCAACATTCCAAAGAATTGATTTTTTTCATTTAGCGAATTATGTAAAGACTGGAATAAATGGTAACTCAAACTCGAGGCATCAGGTAAACATTTTCACGTCGCAGAGACATATTTCCTTCAATTCCTACCCAGCATATCTGTTTAGTTGCAGACAAATCTATTCTCATAAATATTATATGAATGCAAATTGAGTAGATCAAACCACACATCCATTCAAAACAGGGTTTTGTTGGAAAGGTTTGAAGTAACAGTAAGATAATTATAAGCAAGGTCAGATTTAGACCTTGGGGCACTTCAGGTTCGGGGGCCCCCCTCATACACAAAATCAAAATACACGACAAATCACAACATTTACACATCAAAGTCCATTTATTGCATGTAATTCGAACTAATATACAGACATAGAACGGTTAAATGATTTATATATCTGAAGTAAATAGATGTATACATGTAAATACATGCCAGAAAAAGACAAATCACAAAGAACATAGCTATGCTGCTATGTAATCTTTAGTGTTCACGGATTACAATGGCTGACTCAACAATTTACACAACAACATTAAACATGTCAACAGTTTATCTAAGCAAAGTAAAGTTTTACCAACTTACAGCTATATGCATCACAATACAAAAGACTTTCTTGTTACACTTGGCGTCTGAAAAACCCTTAATAAACTCCTATAACTGTATCATAGAACACTTCTCTCTACATCCAGTGGGCACAGAGCACTTAGTCTTTCATGGGTACTCGTGGTTGTCAGATAATTCTTTACCAGTGCCAATTTGCTAAAGGATCTCTCCTGAACAACTACTGACCATCATGCTCAAATATATTCTAAGAGCTACATTAACTCCTGGAAAGATATCAGCATGTCCTTTATCATGGAGTAAAACCGCCTGTTGAGATGGAATGAGATATGACCTGAGCTTGGCAAAGGCTGGAAACTGGACAATTTCCTGTATGCACGCATTACTGAAATCACGGGAGGAAGCAGTGATAGCTTTCTCAGCTTCAGTTCTTATCTATGCATTAGGTAGACTGCATAAGTTGACTATGCCTTTGAACCTGTCATACACTGATTGGTACGCTACCGCGTTCTTGTAAGGCAACATACAACTTATCTAAAATAACATTGAACATTCCAGATCTGAATTTTTCTCTTGAGGAAAGGGCAACTTCCCCTGAGACTGATGTTAGATTCGCATCACAACGTGTGTTTCTCTGTCTTGGCCTTCCTGTAGTTGCAAGTAGTTCCTGGAATTCAGTTCAAACTCTTCATACTTATCCCGAAGGGATCCAAGGAACCTTTCCAGAGAAATAATTAGATCCACCACTTTCTTCAGGTCAACCTCAACTCCTTGAACAGTTTTATTTGTACTGTTGAACCGTACAATAATTAAATTCCAGATATTGGATATCAGAGCGGTTTCAAGATAGTCTACATTGTCTGCCAAAGTCTAAGCTCCATGTCTTGCCTCAGGTATCACTTTCAATAGCTCTGAGGGCATTTTAAATGCATTTGAATCCATGAAAGGGGGCTGCATAGCATCAGCTCTTGCTGACCAACGAGTGGCTGACAAGGACAGTTAGTGCTATTTTATTTCCTTCCAAAGATTTCATTAGATATGCCCTTCTGTGTGTTGACGCTGAAAAGGGGTATATAACCTTTGTATGAAGCCAAAATAACTAACAACTTCAACACAGGAAGAAGCATCAGCCTGTCCAACAAGATTCAACAAAGATCAATGAGTGAGTTAACACACGGAATGAAAACTGCTGCTGGGTTCTTATTCTTAAGTCTGATTTGCATTCCTGTGTAGTGATCGGACGTATTGCTAGCATGGTCCTAGGGCCACCCTCTGCAGTCTTCAAAATTGATACCTTCTTTTTCTAGAAATACTAGCAGAGATGTAGCCAGTACCTCAGCCGTTTGATAGGCTATTATTAAACAAACTATATTTTGTATAGAGCCCTCCCACCCACTACTGGAGAAGATACAAATTATCAGAAATAGTGAATAATTCTCTCCACATCTTGTTTGTGTATTAACGTATCTCCGTTGATTGAGGAAACCATTCCAATTACTGTAGACCCGAATTACAAACAGTAATTTTATTAATTTATTTAAAACAATTGAAGGCGTTATAATGAAATGAATTAGTAAATGAATTCCAAGCAGTAATTATTAATTGATGTATTATTAAAGAAACTATTCTTTTATAGAGGGTGCCTTTTGCCCCCTTCTAAATCCGACCCTGATTATAAGTAAATATTTACATTCTTGATACAATGCAGTGAGAAACAACTTACGTATTGGTTTCTTTTAGTTTTTAGTGTTATTCCCGATTAAGGTGCTCACATTTGGCTTTGTGCGAATCCTGCCTGAACCAGTTAAATGAATTGACAAGTATTAAAACACACCTGATGTTTGGTTTGGACGGAGAAATCCCAGAGATCATATTCGAAACTGTGGCCGGCAAAAGATAAGATGGCATGAGGAACTAGAAGAAAGTATTGACTCCGCGACGCCCATGATAGAGAGGTCTAGCGAATCTTGGGGAAGGTCTATGGCCAATGACGGACGCTAAAAGGCTGATGATGATGATGATGATGATGATGATGATGATGATGTATGTGTCTCTAACTTGGCGAAGTCACAGGAAATCGAAACGGTATGCTTTTAACATTATCAATCTATCTTTCTATCTATCAATCTTAGTTTGAATTGATCTACCTTATCCTGTTGTCGTTGATGATCATAGTGATGATTGTGTTTATAATATTTTAAACTAAAGTTACTCCAAACTTTTCAAGGAAAAAAACTCTCCTGAATGAACTTCAGGCTGGATCTCCCTAATTTGCATTTATGTAATATTTATGAGAATAGATTTGTCTGCAACTAAACAGATATGTTGGGTAGGAAAGAAAGAAAATATGCCAAAAGAAGACGGAGGGAAGAAATCTGACTCATGCTATCTATTTTCATTTGGTTTCGGGTAAAAAAAAAGTTATCAGTTTTTTTCGGAGGCATTACACATTTTGAAGCCTTGAAACCAAAACAATTAAAAGGGGCTATTTTAGTTTTTTCATAAGTGTTCATAGACTTGTGGCAGGGGGATAACGTATGGAAAGTGAGGGATAGTGTGCTTGAGAGAGAGAGAGAGAGAGAGAGAGAGAGAGAG
>VCCN01004864.1:1774567-1804746 GCA_006491835.1 Architeuthis dux
ATAGGTAGGTAGGTAAGTAGAGGTTTGTGTGCGGGGGATGTTTTGTTTCTTTGTGATCAAAACGTAACAAGACTGTGGCCGATGTATGAAGCTGCCTTATTAAATGAGGGGGCAGACATCTCGAATAATTCACGCTGTTTCTATGTTTAAATACCTTATTCAAGCAAGGAATCTTATCTAAGTTTCCACAAAAGGGATAAAAGCTCGACAGAAATTGATTGTGCGTTCGTGAGAGGGGGAAAGTAAGTTAGAAATATGAAGCGAAAGAGAGAAAAAAGGACAAAGATTAAGGAGAGAGAAAAGTAAAAACAGAGAGAAGCAGGTGAGTCAATTCATAGCGGCAAAATAGGAAGTTAGGAAAGTTCGTAAACTGAACTAAAATTTAAAACAAATTTAATATTAACAGCCGTTAAGTAGTCGATAAGATAAGGAGTTAATAGCAAAGTAGTAATACGATCAGTCATGCGCAATTCCCCTCAGATAATCAACAATATCAACACTCTTTTAGACGTTTTCCGCATCTTTATAACGTTTCTTTTGCGTAAGGGTGCCTCCAGAAGCGTAATGTTCGATTTGAATTTCATTATAATTTTATCCTTTCTTAAGGCATTGAACAGTTTTATTTATTTTTTTATGATTAATTTATAGCTGTTATTAATATTGTTTAACTAGGCTGGGGATGAATTGTCTTCCTTTTTATTTTCTCTTCCATTACTTCCTGTTATATTGAGTCACATTCGAGAACTCCCAGGTCCTGTGTGGTTAATGCTCTATTTCTGTTGTTGTCCGGTAAGTCCATTCCTTCTGCCGCTGTAAGCCTTCCCCTGCGCATAACCATTAGCGTGCATTTTCCAATTCCGAATTCCATTCCAACGCCGTAGCTGTATTTTTTTGTTGAAGAGCATTTTGAGTTCTTTCCTGTTCTTTGAAAATACTTTTATGCCATCCATGTACATGAGGTGGTTGACTTTCCCTTTGTTTTTTGAGAATTGGTATCCTTTGCTTTTCTTCAAGATTCTATTTAGCGGTATTATGCTTAGTAGAAATAGTAGTAGGGACGTGATTGATCTATAGTTGCTTGCCTGAAACCCTTTTCAGCGTCCTTTCGGATGAGGTTTGTTCTGCTTCTGGCCATCCTATCTGGAACCTCACATTCATGTAGGCAACTTTGGAGTTGGTTGATCAGTCTGTCATGTAGTGTGGTGAATTTCTTAAACCAATATCCGTGGATCCCATCAGGTCCCGGTGCTTTCCAGTTGGCTATTTTTCAGAAAGTGTGTTTTCAGTGTGGTTGTATTCAATTCTATTGTTTCGCCCTCATCTATGTCCTGGTAGTGGTTGTTGAGGGGCGGGGGGGTCGCCGTCGCTGAAGATCGAAGGACAGCAAATCTCCTCAAAATCCAGCACCACTGTCAGTATTCTCGCAGGCCCAAGCAACGTCCTGGTCTGCACAGTTTCAACACTTCCTCTGATCTCTAACTCATTTAATCTTGATTCTAGTGTTTTGGCACGGTTCCAAGTATTATTATTATTAATGTTGTTGTTCTTCTTGTTTCTGTTTGTATTTGTTTTTATGACAGTTTTATTTTATTTCTTGGATTTATTTTTAGCTAACAAGGAATAAAAGCAGTATTCTTTAAATAATCTTTGCATTTCGTTTTGCTTGATGCGATTAAGGTCATTGCTGACGTTAATTGTGTATCTCGTTGCGCTTTTGTTGGGAGGGGCGAATGCTTATTTATTTATCTATTGAGTTTGGTGATGTACGAGGAAAGGGTTCAGCTTTTGACTTGAAATCTTTTTGCTCACTTATTAGTTTTGTCTTTTGTCTTTCTTTCGTCTTTTGGGCGGAAGATTTTGGTTTCTGACTTCATGTGAGTAACAGTTATCTTTTGATTTTATAGAGTAAAACACATTTTGAAAGAAGTGGGAGGGGGTATTAAAAGAATTGATGCTCGTGGAAAAAATAAAATAAAAAAGAACATGAAATAATGAACTAAAGAAGGAAAGAAAAAAAGACGAGGTGCGGGGTGGCCGAGCAAATAACGGCTCGTTGAATCGACTCAGCGAGCCGAGTTCAAACTCCAGCTGGTACAGTTTGTTTCCTTCGCACTAATGTCCTTGAGAAAGGCATGAATCCATTTCTCCCCCTAGTTTATGGGTGAAGTGAATGACGCCTCTAAGTCTATTTCACATATCGCAAACAGTCCGAGTATGTAGTAATATGGAGCCCATGTATAGGCGGCTGAAGCTGTAGCTAGAGTAAGGACACTACTTAAAGACGGAACACTTAGGAAGAAAATTAAACGGACATAGAAAAATGATGAAGTCACGAAGGAAAGGAAGAAGTGAACCATTATAAAAGAAAAAATAGATTTATGTAAAATAAATATAAATTAAATGGAAGTACCGTATTTCCCGTCATATAAGACGCACCTCAATTTTTGCAGGCATATTCTCAAAAAGAATAAAATACCCCCCCCCCCTGATCGTCATGTCCCTCCACACTATCGGGTTATTCTAATGCTATTATCTATTCAAATCTATATTAACCCCCTCCCGGTGGCTGGCTGTTTACATTATTTGCATAGCGCAGTAATGTTAGTAAACAACTGATAAAGCGTTCGATTCCCGAGACAAAAAGCGCGTTTTATCTGCCGGGAAATAGGGTAAACGAAAGAGATTGCTTAACCGTGGGATAATGTTTAGCAAGCTGCTGCTCTAAAAACCAAACATTACTACTGTAGAGTGAGTTCGAGATTCCCAAGGTACAAGTGTAGCTTCGTGCAATACTAAGCTAATCTTTATAGATACGTATATATAGGGATGAAAAAGCGATGCATAACCATGGAGTAATTTAACAAGCCATTACTACTGGGTATTAGTGAACTCGAACCTCCCTGGATACTCCACAAATGTGACCTTGTGCTAGACTATCAGTAGATACGGTTGTATATAGCAGAAAGTGTGGGGTAATGGTTAATAAGCTAGTCTTGCAAACCAAAACTACTGTGTAGTGAGTTCGATCATCACTTGGTGCCCTCACACATTTAGCTTTGTGCCAGACTATGCTAAGCTTAGTAAATATATACAAGTATTCCCCGCTTTACGAAAGTTCAGTTTACGCCACTTTTTATTTTTACAAAAAAGGCACAAAGTGAAAATAACATTCAGCGTTTGTTTTGCAACGAACCAAATGCAAATAGCGTGTACCCTCTTCCCGTCTCTCTCCCTACAACCGAGTATCCTGTATCTCCCAAATATCCGATCACTCAGCCTAAAATACCATCATCACCATTTAATATAAATCGTAATTGCTACTTCAAGAAGGTTTTTTTTATAGGAACACTATTTCGGACAGCAGGGGAAACCAAACATTGAATTAAAGAAACTAGTTAAAATAAATAAAAGGTGAACATTTTAGAATAACAAGAAGGAAAACTTTAACCAAAAGAAGAAATGAATATGCAAGTAAGAAATAAAAGAATGAAAAGAAGAAATGTTTAAAAGTGAATAAATGCAGACAAGAATGAAGATAGAATAAGTGAATCAGAAGGGAGGAATGAAAAGAAAGAAACAGATGTTTAATCACAAGAAAGGAAAATAATTGAAGAAATTCTAAAAAGTACTGACTGAACAGATTAAATACAAAGAAAACTAGAAAGCACCCAGAGAGCGCATATTTCTGCCAACGTCACAAGCTAACTAAACATTAAATGAAAATCAGTTCATATATAGCTACAATGAAGGGGGTAACTGTGTTTCGATTTTTCACATTTCGAACTAATGTTTACCGCTTCTTAATGTATGAAAATATCTCTCGATCGGAAACAAAATCCTGGATCCGCCCCAAAATGTAATCAATTCTTTCTTGGTCCACCTTTTCAGATAATGTCATAAAACTTTATTGAGGACTTTTGGAGACAGACGGACAAACATGAGTGAATACATATACTCTTCCAACTTCGTTTGCAGAGGTAAAAGATGAAGTCGAGTGAAGGAAAAAAGAGAAGGAAAGGATTAATTTGAAGAAGAAGGAAACAAAATCTATTTCCTTGGTAGAGCGTTGTTTTAATATTCAAGTGAATGGACAGACGAAAGCATCAAACTAGGATCTTTGATAAAAAAAGAAGTTTGTATACCAACGTAAACCAAAATTGTAATAACAAAACTCTGCTTCCCATTAATTGGCACAGAGATCCCCCAACGAAGATATATGGTATAAGAGAAGACCTCGAAAACCCCTTTCAAAGGCGCTCCTTTTTTTTCCCACACCATCTCCTTCCCATCATCTCGAGGTGAAGTTATCCGTGTCCGACAAAGGACCGGCGGAATGATAAAGCAGGCATTACGGCAACAAATCACTGCGTAGGAAAACAGGAGTTGCGACAGATATTCATGACAAGGTAATAAGAACCAAAGAGACAGAAAGAAAAAGCAAACTCTTTTTTGAATGCAACAAAGTCTTCTTGTTTCTGCTTGTAATTATGTCTCGATTCATAACTTTGAATATTTCCCAGCCGATGCATGGAGGGAAGTTTTTGAAACTTTACAACGCTATAATTCTGTTATATGATGTCTGCCTGTCGGAATTGTTGCCTGTTTCCTACATCCGTGCTCATCTTTTTGTAATACCAAACGAGCCTTTTACTCCCTTTCGTCTCTTTCTTCCGTTCTATGTTAGACAATCAGCTCCTTCTAAAACATTCTTTATTTAACAGCAAAAGCCATGGTATACATATACAGTACATGCTCTTTTTTTTTGGAAGATCTTCTCTCGACTAAGATCGCGTGATGATTTTCGGGCTCCCGATCGTGAAATCCAAATGGTACTGTCGATTTTAAGAGTACTTGGCAAAATACTTTCCTCCGCCCATTTCTTCTGCGGTATGTTTGACTATAAGCTTATTTTTTATTTAACAGCAAAAGCCATGGTATACATATCTTTTTTACACGACGATTCTCTCTCGTCTAAGATTGCGTGATGATTATCGGGCTCCAGATCCTCAGATAGAGAAGATCGAGATGGTACTGTGAATCTTAAAAGTAATCGACAACATACGTGTAGCACAAGGTGAAATGAGGGTAAAAAGGTGATGTTGAATTGTCTTCCAAGTCGGTAGGGTTTGTCTATTTTGTAAGGTTAGCCGCACGGAAAATGGAATTGGCGATCCGAGCCCAAACTCCGACCGAGATAATCTGCTTTCACTTTGGAAAGTAATGAAGTTGGATAAATAATACATTTGACATTAGAAAAAAGTTCTAGATTAAAAAAATTCTGTAAATAAGTACAGCATTTTTAAAAATATGATCTTTTAAAAATGGAAAAATAGAATTTCATTTCAGGCCCCACGTTTGTTTTTCCGAATTTTTGTGAAGGTAACATATAACTATTTTCTTACTCTGATAGAATCAACATTCCCGGATAAACTGAAGAATGTCAGCATCTTTTTGAAGCAATTGATACAAAGTAAACTGAACGCATGTGATTGTATTCATTTTAGATATTTAGAAAACCGGGCAGGACACGTTCGCTAGTACAGCAATATATACATCGACTACAACAACTATTAGTAATAATAATCATCATAAAACATGATAATCTTTTACGAAAGCTTCTTAGGGACGAGTCCAGCCGTGGTGCAAGTAAATACGGGTCCAATCCAAATAATTGATGTTCTTATTTAGATCCTGCCTGACTCTATAGATTGGGGCTAAAAAACCTTCTTTAAAAAGAAAAGAACATTCCGTTAACTGAGAAGAATCCGTTATGTAGCAAAGATGACCCGGAACTGATTATTTTCATGCAAATAACCAAAATTGATTCAAGCCAAAGTCGTTCTATCTGTAGTAGCTGTGTTAGATTAGAATGCGTTTTGATTCGTAATCGTGTTTAAGCGTGTTAAGAAAGGATAAACAAAAGAACACATGTTGATAAGAGCTATGCTTGAGCTGAACTGTGCCTTCCCTGTACCTACTTCCGGTCCAGCTTCTGGGACCGGAAACGGAATGGGGGCTGCTGGGTGCTTGCTTAGGCATGTTTATTTATTTAACATAACATACATGTGTATAAACATTATAGTAGAGATAACCAATCATTAGATCAATCGATTGATCAATCAAACAATCTATCGGTCTTTATCATGTCTTCTTTCGCATCAACAGGTTCATAATGTTTACTGTTTGTTTTCTTCTTTAAATAGCGGTTATGGTTGGGTCGAAATCTGAATGACCAACTTCAAGAACATAACAAGAAGGACATAAGAAACATAGAAAGGGATCGAAGAATGGCTGATCAAGCCACGGAATCTTTCATGCATGAATGACACGAAAACAAAAGGCTACAGAAGACTGAATGCCAGTGATAATGCGGACTGGGAATAGAGAGGGCGTGTTGTTGACCACTTGCACGAACACAAAATATTCAGACTGAATGAAAGGAATTAAAGTTGGAATGCGAAAGATTCTTTATTATTAGTAATGTGTAGTCGTCTGAAAAGTGTAATACCAAAAGATGAAATAAGATAGAATTCCCAGAAGATTCTGGTACTTGTTTGGTTCGTGGTAGGGTTTTGACGTCGTTTTGAATTGGTTGTTTTTTATAATTTGTGTGTTGTAAGCTAAGAGAGATTTAATCAAGGCACGGCGGGGAATTGGAGCAGAAGAAAAGGAAAACGAATCATAAGAAGTAGAAAGTATTGAGAAATAGAATAGGGAGGGAACAACTATTATTGAAATTGGCAGAACAAAGTGTTCAACCGCAGCAAAATAACACAACTTGGATTTGGACGATTGCCAGAACACAACATTTATTGAGCCCCATTTTCTCTAGTCCTGTGCGGTACTAAGCTAGCTCAGTAAATACTAAGAGTGGACCATTAAGACTTTCTCTTGGTTGATTCTCAACGAGATCCACTAGAAACAGCTGTCGTAAAAATTAATCTACTTTTATAATGAGAAGTGGAGATTTTTTTGTTTCTCCGTCCGTAACAATGGAATTTTCCTCTTAAAGGTAACAATTTAGCTGATAAAAGTATCTCTTACTCACCATTAGAAACAACGGACTCTTCTACTGAAAGTGTTCAGTAGTTACTTTTCTGAAAACATCTCATTGAAATTTAAATATATCCGTGAAGTTTTCTTTTCACAGTGATTAACTAATAATAATTAAAAGAAGAATCAGAAGGAATGAAGACAGATTAGAAGGGAGAAGATGAAATGGAAAACCAAAGAAGAAAAGAAAGGAAGAAATGTATAAAGGAGTTTAGTACTGCGCAGGTCTAACAGACGCCGTAACGTGGAACAGCAGACAACCATGGAAGACATGAACTAAGAAAGAAGCTAAAAACATAGGAGAGGCTAGCAGAGGGCCGGACTTAAGTTCCACAAAAAGGATTAATACCGGAAATTGAAAAGCTTGTGGGAAAGTGGTGCGCTAACTCTTCTGGCTGGAATGGTTCATAAATTTGACTTGCGAGGCGGAAACTAAGACGACAAGAAAATGGTGTAGAATGTGTTGAGAGGAAGTCAAAGAAGGGGAGGAGAATAGAGGAAAGCAACCGGAAAGAGAACAGATAGAGAATATATGTGGAAGTTGAACTGTGTGGGAGGTGCCGCTGGCCAAGCGTTAGCAGCCCAACGAAAATGGAATCGGCGAAACGGGTTCAAACACCGTTTTCTTCGCACTAATGCCCTTGGGAAATGCAAATTGATATTAAAAGTAATAAAAGTAATTTACATCTACCAACTATGGGTAAAATAGCGGGTGAAGTGAGTGACGCCACTTCGGTTGCCTGTCGCCTCTTAATCAATTTCAAATATCGCAAACCTCGAATAACTAGCCTATGCAGAAAACGTGATATGGGGCCTGGATATGAATTGCTAGAGCTGTAGACAGCGCAAGGGCACTACTTCTCGTTTAAAAAAGAGTTTAACTAGGAAATATCAAGAAGAAGAAAAAGGAGTAGAAAATAATTGACAAATAATTGAATTAAAAAAAAGAATTCGAAGAAAGAGGTTAGAAAAAGACGTAGATAAAATAATTGAATGAAGAGAAAGATAACTAGAGAAGAAGATAAAGAAGTAGAAAAGAGGGAGACAATTGAATGAAGTAAGAAAAGAAGAAGATAGGGAAGAAAAAAAAAGTAGAAAAGAAAAGAAGAATATTGAATAAAGTAAAAGGGCAGAAGGAAAAAGAAGAGAAAAAATAATCGAATAAAAGAAAGGTTAAAGAAAACTATTGGAAAACACGTAAAAATGGTCTAATGCAATCTCTCAGAAAGCAGGTCGTTGCACAGGGGTTTCGATCACTAAGAGGGAAGTCCTTTAGGCCCGACCATATTGTGATTGTTAATGACCACTGCAGTGAGAAGATTTAAGAAAAACACTCTCCTATTTTTCTGCTAAATTATTCATACAAATTTTATTTTCACTTCAGCAAATCCAATAAAGCCTACACGCTTTTCATCTATTTGATTTAAGTTTTCTTTTATTATAGACATGCTTTTTTTAAAATCTTGAACAGTGGAATTTTCTGCCCTTCTCGTTTGACATTTATGATATTTGAGAATTCATCCGAGGCCCTTGAAACAAAACTGTGCCTGCAAGAAATCCCTTTAGATAAATAATCGTTACTTTTTTCAACGTTGTAATCCACCAAAACCGTCAAAGAAGGTTTAAGTGATTTTCTCTTTCATGATTTGAAAATCAACATTGGTGCCATGTTATTCAGGATACGCAAACGCATTATGTACTGAACAAGTTTTTGATAAACTTGTGTTAAATTCCGCCTCGTTGTTTGTGAAATTGATTGAGATAACGAATTTATAGTTGTGGGGTTTCGAAAGAGGTGCTTTGAGTATTTTTTTCAAATTTGGAAAATAAAAGTTTTATAAAGTAAACTCTCGTTCTAACGACACTAATGGCACCCGCGTTCTAACGGAATGCTTGTTTTTATATTCTGGAGATTAGTTTGCAGCAACTGCACAGTGCATTATTTAAAAAATACGTTTTTGCTTATTCATTTTATTTGCAGACCTGTAACCGTATATGGGACTGTGAAAAGGTAATACAAAGCCATTTTTGTTTGTAATCTTTGGTTTCTCGTTACTATTACTCTTCGTATAAAATTATAACGGCATATTTGTTATAACGACACTCTTATCTCCCCGCGCGTGCCATAATAACGGGTGTCTACTGTATTGAGTATTTTGAAATCTCATATTGTATCCTGACAATGTAGAACCGAAGAATTATTTGCAGTGGAAAAGCTTATTGCGCAAAAGTTAATATTAAAATCATAATATTTGAAACATCTTAATTCCGTAGCTTTTGTATCCTTTATTAAAGGATTATTAATTGCAATAAAACGCACTGTCTTTTCAATTCAAACTTGAATAAGCGCACCGCAAATGTGTATGTGGTTCCACGTTCTTCAAACTTTGCCTTTGCTGAGACATGTATAAAACACCTGGTCTCTCTCCGCTGTGTATAGCGCTTTGCATTAGAAGTAATAAATCTGTTCATATTTTTCCAAATCAAATGTATTGCAAATCTAGTTTTATCCTGCGGCTTGCATCAATCCTTCCCATAACGACAAGAGAGGAAATTAGAGTTCAGCATTAACCTTCAGTTAAACATGGGGACGTAGCTTTAATATCATTTATTAAAGGATTATTAACTGCGATAAAATGAACTTACTTTCCCAATTCAAACGTTTAAACTTTGCCTTTGCTGATACCTGTATAAAACATCTGGTCTGTTTCCGCTGTGTATATCGATTTCCATGGGAGCTTGTAAGTCTCTTTTAATATCTCTATATTTTTCAAATTTTATATTGCAAATCAATGTTGGTCCTGTGTGATGATCAATCTTTTCCATAACTAGTGCTGCAAAAGTTGGTACATTCGAACCAAATTTGGTAGGATCTGCATTTGAAGATACATTTGGTACCACGCTCAAAATATTTGATATGTTTTACATCTTCTGACAAAATATTCTTGTTTACTTTGTATATTACCATTGATTTTGTGTTTATGACCCAATTTCCCATCGTCCCTTCTGCAATGTTTGTGAGTACCCGAAAAGTAGGAGTACATGACTGAGAAGTCTCTCAGTGAGATTACAAAGTCTGAGAGGAGGAAATTTAATATTTCCCAGCTTTGACGCAACCTAGGAAAACATGAATGTCTAGTAGTCCCCACCTTTGCCATGATTGATATATGATTATATAGTATGGATTTGGTACAGTTTTGAAACATTTGGTACTTTTCGGGCTGTGATATTGGTACGTTTGATGGATTTCTTTTGGCACCTCTCCCATAACTACAAGGGAGGAAATTAGAGTTTAACCTTAACCTTTAGTTAAACATGGGGAAGGGGGCTGAGGAGATATTGCTTCTTATTCCTCCTGCTCACCTCGGAAGCATTTAAGCCTTGGAGGATTTACAAAATAATCCTGAAGACTTGATTTGATGGAGATTTACGGCAGGAACAATGATTGCAAAAGTGGAAAATGAAATCCCGAGAATTGTGTTTGACAGCGAGTGAATGAAAACAAAACTGTGATAGAGAGAAAGGGATAAGTGCCTGGGATGCACGTTTGACTAATAATAAAGCTTCCTTCCACAGTTGAAATGCGATCAAATGCAAATTTGAAATGACACGCACGTGGAGGGGGTATATGGACAATAAGTGCGTATCCTCGGGATTATTATTACTACTACTACTACTACTACTACTACTACTAATACTACTACTACTGCTGCTGCTGCTGCTACTGCTACTGCTACTGCTACTACTACAACAACAACGAGTGTGTGTGTCTGTGTGTCTATGTGTGAGGGTGTGTCTGTGTGTGTGTATGTGTGTGAGGGTGTGTGTGTGTGTCTCTGTGTGAGGGTGTGTGTTTGTATGGGTGTCTGTATGTGTGTCTGTATGTGTGTCTATGTGTATGTGTGTGTGTGTGTGTGTGTATGTGCGTGCGTGTCTGTGTGTGAGGGTGTGTCTGTGTGTGTGTCTGTGTGTGAGGGTGTGTGTGTCTGTATGTGTGTCTGTGTGAGTGTGTCTCTATGTATGCATGTGTGTGAGGGTCTTTGTGTGTGTGTGTCTGTGTGTGAGGGTGTGTCTGTATGTGTCTGTGTCTGTGTGTGCGCGTCTGTGTGTGAGGGTGGGTGTGTGCGTAAGCTAAGACAGAGATGAAAATATAAGTAATCAGTGTATCAGATATTTGGGGTTTGTTTTTTTTGTTTACGAGCGAAATATATTTCATATGTAAAAGTGTACAATTTCATGGCCATTAGGCATTTTTTACGAACAAATATGAGTCAAAATGTCTTTGTATATGAATTTGGTGCGATACATTTTCTGGATCAATAATCTATCTCTATGTAACATAATAAATCCTCAAACAAGTTTAGTCGAGACATTTTACTTTCTTACCCCCAAAAAACAAAATATTTTTCATGACATTTTTTGAGGGGACTCAATTATAGCTTTTTAAATGAAACTGCTCCTTCACAATATTTAGATAAACAATATGAAATCTACGTCTTTGGATGCCTTGGCTTATACAAGTAAATACCTACGTGAATACCTACACAGGCAGGCAGGGTTTCTGAAATTGTCGACCCGCTTCATATCTACTTCAATCCTCTCAGATAATCAAGATGCTGAGGTCTGAGAGAAGTGCGTTTGGCACTTGAGCAGCATCCTCCTCATTTGGGATTTTCTATATTCAGTTCTGCTACTAATGAGACATGACACGAGCAAGTTGATACAATGAAACATATTTCAGGGTTGATTGGGCTCTTGCCTTTCCCCTAGACTAAAGATAATATGATACGAAAGATTTGTGTTTTTCCCTGTTTACTGGTTTTACAATTATTTTTAGTTTTTAAAGCCGTCTAAATAATGCATGATAAAAAATGTGCCTATGTACACGCAAATAGTTGTTTGTAAACAAGAGGGAAGAGGCATTCCCTGATGACTGCTGATAATACTGCGGTGTCACAGGCATTTGTGCAGCCTGTACGCGTGATACGTACATGCATGCATACAAAGCCAGCCAGTCAGCCAGACCAGCTTAAAGTCTGATGAAACCTATGCTGGCAGTTTTGGTGACAGTTTTGGTTGACGGTTTATATGAATTAATAGCCCGAATTCAACATTGATTGGGTCCAGTACATAACATTTCTTGGGGGTCCAGTGCATAACATTTCTTGGGGATCCAGTGAATAACATTCCTTGGGGATCCAGTGAATAACATTCCTTGGGGATCCAGTGCATAACATTTCTTGGGGGTACAGTGCATAACATTTCTTGGGGTCCAGTGCATAATATTTCTTGGGGGTCAAGTGCATAACATTTCTTGGGGATCCAGTGGATAACATTTCTTGGGGGTCCAGTGCATAACATTTCTTGGGGGTTCAGTGCATAACATTTCTTGGGGATCCAGTGCATAACATTTCTTGGAGTCCAGTGCATAACATTTATTGAGGGTCCAGTGCATAACATTTCCTGGGGATCCAGTGCATAACATTTCTTGGGGTCCAGTGCATAACATTTCTTGGGGGTCCAGTGCATAACATTTCTTGGGGGTCCAGTGCATAACATTTCTTGCGGGTCCTTCTATTTTGTATCAAACAAATTAAAACACAATTGATTGGGTCCAGTGCATAACATTTATTGGTTGTCCAGTGCATAACATTTCTTGGGGGTCCTTCTATTTTGTATCAAACAAATTAAAACACAATTGATTGGGTCCAGTGCATAACATTTCTTGGGTATGCAGTGCATAACATTTCTTGGGGGTCCAGTGCATAACATTTCTTGGGGGTCCTTCTATTTTGTATCAAACAAGTTAAAACAAAATTGAAATATTCATAAAATCATGATGTTTTATTTAACGTATGTTATGGCCAAATTGCATCGGGTACACCGGTTCTCGTACGATCACCGAATATAAGCAAGGTATGTACCTAGATGGGCGACAGTTTGGGAATACCAGGTGCTGTAACCAGTTGGGGAGGCATACCATGAAGCCATGCTGATCTCCGAACGTATTGAGCACTTCTTTCCTTCAGCATAGTCGAGAGGGTTGAAGTGAAACTTGGTCACAGCACTTCCTCCATACTAAGCGCCTGGATACAACAGCCCGAATTCCTGAAGCTGCTAAAACTGTCCGCCAAGGCGAAAAGAGCCATGCAATCTTTTATGGATCAATCGTCTCTATGTAATATAATAAATCCCCAAACAAATTGAAACCCTAAAAAACACTGGAAAAAAAGATTTAAAGACATATTTTTGATTGGGTGAGGCGGGTGCTAAAATCTTTGAAAATCTTTGAAGCTGCACTGTTCGTACTGCCTTATGTACGGCCCTGGGCATATTCACATGCACACAGTGAGATTTTGTTTTAGCTTATTAGCAAGGAGCACACGCATGTCCGGGAAGTCCTGTGCGCATCCGCGATTTGACAGGAAAATCCAATCATCGAAATGCTCGTTCTGTCCAATCATATTTTCTAATCCATAAAATGTGTTCATTTTCGCGTGAAGAAAAATGTGTCCAACAGAATTCTAAATCGTAAACCTGATCGACAGGGCTCCTCAGTGTCACTCAGATCAATGTTAAGAGAGTTTGCTCATCACTTTATGACATAACGGCAAATATCTTGACCAATTCCCGGACCCACCCAGTCAATCCCGTTGTCTGGTTACTTCTTTGCGGCGGTTTTTCTTTTCCTTTTACCATTTCTGAACCACGGCCGCCATGTTCCTTAGTCTATGAATATTATTCTGTCAGGCTGCATGATCATTCACTAATCACTTTTATGACAGCATGGCGGCCTTCGAACGACATCGATCGATCAAGACATGCATATAAACATAACAATTTCTGGCATGTTTATGACTGTGTGAACGCCTGCATAAGAACTCGTTTCTATCTACCTATCTATCTGCAGCGAATAAAGGGATGAAGCTCCGATTTCCTAAGCTGAAATCACTGGTGTGTGTGTGTGTGTGTGTGTGTGTGTGTGTGTGTGTGTGTGTGTAGTGGGGGTAAGGACAGAGGAGAAAGAGAGAGTGAGTGAGAAAGGGAAAAATAGATTATAACTATGAACAGATTTATTTAGATAGTATCTGAATTCATAGTTTTCGTTCTATGTTTTACTTCTAAAAAATTAAATGAAATTTCAGACATAAGAACTGAAATTTCATTTAAACAATTTGATTAGACAATTGAATGAATTCCTTGTCTTGCTAACGTTGTTTCTTCGCAGGAATAGGGGATGAGTCCCCACCGCCCCGACTGAAATTTAGAATATACAACTATTACATTGTTGGCTGTGAATGGTATCGTTTGTGTGGCTCATGTTGCTGGATTAAACCTAGCTGGTATTACCCACCATTTCTGATCTCCACCTTGTTCTGTTAATTCCATTAAACATCTGAAGAAGGCCATAGAATTAATCGCTCGAAGCATTATAGTTATTACAATGCTTCGAGCGATTAATTCTATAGCTTACTTCAGATGTTTAACGGAATGTAAAGACACAAAAATGAGTTTGAGTTTGGATTATAGAACGTATCTTTACAGTGTAGAATAGATCGAATTATAGAACGTATCTTTACAGTGAAGAATAGATCGAATTATATTATAGAACGTATATTTACAGTGTAGAATAGATCGGATTATAGAACGTATCTTTACAGTGAAGAATAGATCGAACCATGGGACGTAGATTTACAGTGAAGAATAGATCGAATTATACAACGTTTCTTTACAGTGTAGAATAGATCGAACCATAGAACGTTTCTTTACAGTGAAGAATAGATCGAATTATAGAACGTATGTTTACAGTGTAGAATAGATCGAATTATAGAACGTATCTTTACAGTGTAGAATAGATCGAATTATAGAACGTATATTTATAGTGTAGACTAGATCGAATTATAGAATGTATCTTTACTGTGTAGAATAGATCGAATTATAGAACGTATCTTTACAGTGAAGAATAGATCGAATTATAGAACGTATCTGTACAATGTAGAATAGATCGAATTATAGAACGTATATTTACAGTGTAGAATAGATCGAATTATAGAACGTATCTTTACAGTGTAGAATAGATCGAGCGAAACATTTTTGTAACAACATAAACAACTAGAAAGAATGGGTTCAATAGTCAGAACAACTCTTGGATTATAATAATGACTAAAGACAAGTCTGGTTAGTCACTCAATAGAAACGTCACCTCACCAATGCATTTTGTTCAATATTTTGTTGACAGTTTTGGTTGACGGTTTCTAATTATAGACAATACAAAAGATAATTGTCTTTAATTCAGTGGTTTCATCATTTGAATCTTATCAGTTATTAACCCAAAAGAATGGTGCAATACAAAGGGGAAAACATCGCACCATTTCATTTGGTACTGTGAGTAGAGACGAACATTTCTGGTTCAACTTCTGTCTGCATAGTTCAGTGACAAAGGAAGAAGTCGTTCCTCTTTTCTTTGAAGTTACTGTTCGAAGCAAAGCCTTGTTGACACTCGGCGATGACAATGACAGGAGCACGAATGAACTTGATGGATTGATTATAATGACACCTGTACAAGTGAGAATGACAATACTGCTGGCATCTCACCGCGCCGTTGTCAATAATGGGAATTCATTCATTCATTTATTGTCGCTCGCAGGTAGAACAGTCAGAGGGTTCAGGGATGGGCTACGTGAAGGGGGGGGGCATTTGTCTTGCGTGTTTGAGTGTTAACAGGATCGTCACGAGCGTCTCTGCATGATCCCCAGCTCTTTACGGCACCTGGTATTCCCAGACGGCCCCCCATCTAGGTGCTGACCAAGCTGGACGTTGCTTAACTTCGGTGGCCGTAACTGATGGAGTGTTAATAATAAGGACAGCTGCACAAATGCAAATGCACAACGCTGTTGGAATTCACGACGCTGTTGTCAACAATAGGAAAGACGGAGCGGATGAAAATGGCGGTGCCGATCATCGCCGTAATAGAATCTGTTTTTGGTAATATGATGAAGACAGCAATGAAGATGATGGACATGCTTTCAGAACCGTCTTGGGTGTGCAAGTGGAAGAGGAAGACGACGAGGTGGGCACGATAGTTGGTTCTGGTGTCAGACATGACAGATACAGACAATCATGCTTTATCTGAAGGACCGCAATGCATCTCTTGACATCAGAGCACACCCAAGGCCTCCCTAACACAAGTGATCAATCCAGCTTCACTGTCACTGCTGAATCTGTTCCAAGGAAAATATCATGTGGAATTACGATTTGGATTAGCCAATTGCTTTTCGTTGTCCGACCGACCGTTTTGACTTGGACATTTCCACTCCATCACTTATGAAATGTTCTGACAGCTAAAACAAGGCAATGCGAAAGCATCGCTATGACAGGACTAGAGCCCTCAATCGGTAGCTTGATACTGAGCCCCTCTACCACAACCCGAATCTCTAATTGCGGCAGGCCCCATTGTAATGCATTTATTCCTCGATTGTCTCGTTGATACCATCCTTCTCGTGGGACTCATTAATTTGCTTGTCGGAAAGAAGGTGTTTACGTGAAATATAAATAACAGCTGATGCCGTTTATACCACTCTGTTTAGATTTCACTGTACAGAGGTAGTAGGAAGATTGAGCACACCTTCGAAGATATGTAAGATGTCTGAGAGAAAATCCGAGAACTAGTTTTATTTGGATTCAAATAAATAATATTTCACGGCCGTCAGAGATTATGTTTACTATTCCAATCCAACTACTAAGGGTTAAGCATCAATATCAATTAGATTCGAGCTAGAATAGAGCTAGTATATGTATAATACAGGATATAACATAGCAGTAATGGCGGGTCACTCCAAAAGTCTGCTTTTCTAATCGCGTATAAAATTTAACTGAACATAGCATTAAGTACCGGATATGGAAATGATTTTAAAATTCTTCTGTTCCTGTCGACATTTAGGGCGATATGTCAGGCTAAACTTTGAAAAATGTTTCATTTATATTCCAAAAGATGTTTCCAATTCGTTGATATATTTTATTTTGCGCATATCCCTCTTGAGAAGGCTTGATTTTATTGAGAGCTGTTTACCTATGCTGTCAAAAAATGCGTTGAAATAATTTTACAATTGCATTGTACTTATAAAATAGTAACAATATTATGTTGCTCTGCATTTTCTTGTTTGTGTTCAACTAGCAAGAACCCGGATTCTTTGTACGCATTTGCCAAAAACTAAATTAATAAATAAGTAAGGGAGATAACTCAGCTGACCTCACTTCTTACAAACTATTTACACTGGGCTCAATTTTCACGGGGCCGTTGTGGTGAAATTATCCTTATCTCAAAGTCATTTTTGTTATGTTTCTTTATTGATGCTTATCAAACAAATCTATTGCCGTTATCTTTCGTGGGTGGTTTTGTTATCGGAATTATTTGTCTCTCGGTTGTTCTTTGTCTTCAACACCCTTTTTATATCAACGTCATGACATTCTATTTTTTTTAAATACAGGGTTTTTCATAAAGGACGCAACCCTAAGGATAAGAGGGTAGAATTTACGCGCATGTAAATTTTATGCTACAATAATAGACGAGTGTCAACGCTGTAGTTGAAATGGTTGCATCATGCTCTATCCCCATTCGAGCATCCATTTATTTGTGTTGTCTTAGCTATTTCGTTTTCCAATGTAATGAAACGTTTATTTAATGAACGGGTACAAACCTGCATCCAGGTTAAAGGAAATCACTCTCGTTAGTTAAAATGTACGTGTAATTAGCATATTTTTGTAATCTTTGTGTAATTTGTGTTTTTAAAAAAATTGATTTTAGATTTAAAATAGTTTAAATACAAGTTGTCAAAAGGACGGTTGTATCCTTTTTGAAACAGCCTGTATATCTCTTTTCTTAAATAATTCTTCGTCCTCATGTTCCTTCAGAGTAAACAACGCTCTTTTAGGCATTACTTGCCAATTCGGCGTCCTCATGTCCATTCAGAGTAAACAACGCTCTTTTAGGCATTACTTGCCAATTCGGCGTCCTAATATTCATTCAGAGTAAATAACGCTCTCTTAGGCATTACTTGCCAATTCGGCGTCCTCATGTTCACTCAGAGTAAACAACGCTCTTTTAAGCATTACTTGCCAATTCGGCGTCCTCATGTTCATTCAGAGTAAACAACGCTCTTTTAAGCATTACTTACCAATTCAGCGTCCTCATGTTCCTTCAGAGTAAACAACGCTATTCTAGGAATTACTTGCCAATTCAGCGTCTGATATTGATGTTGGACTGAATTTTTCAAATTTAATTAATACAGCTAGCAAACTGAACTTTCTTTTGTCCGTAGAGATCTTGGCGACACTATTATTGCTATTATTATTTTGGCGTTTTTCACTATTGTTTCATGGATAACTTACAATAATTATCATTATTGTTTCTCTTGTTTAGATTTCAACGCAACCCAATAACTGCAGATGACTTGAATTTCAGTCATTTCAGTTCTGTGGCTTAAATGCGAACGACGGAAAGTACGGATTACTTTTGCCGTTTGCTTCTATGTTTTTCGTTCTTTAACTTTAAGTAGAAGGGTCCATTATTTACAAAGAAAACCAACAGCTTACTTTTCACCACTCTGTTTAATCAAAGTTAGCGCCACATTTAGAACACGGCAACTGAGCTGATCCTCCTGCAACAGCTAATGGGTTACTGTTTTGCATGTTTTATAATTATCCTCATTGCCTTGTTATACCGGTAATAACTGGAGGCTTTCATTGAAGATTAAGCAAGTCTCCTCAATACTTCAGTGTTGCGATATAGTGCCACTGGAGGTCATTTCAGGGCTAGCACCTGGGCGGAAGTGGAAGTGACCCTGGTGACCTCAGGAATAATGCATATGCGTGGGTGTGCGATGTCCCCCATTAAAGAAAAGAGGGACACAGGCCACGAGCTGAGACAGAGCAGAGACAAGCAGACAGAGACAGCAGCCGGGCCTTGAAGGGACAAGGCCAGTTCCCCTGTAGCTCTTTCACACTTTTCATTCTCCGCCACTGACACAATGTATCTTACGAAATAAAAATATATCCGGATATTTTTATAAACAAGTTTCGAGTCTTGCTTTTTCTTCAAGTTCAAGATCACACTCTGTAGCATGTTAGCTAATTTTAGTAATGCTTTCGTCTACAATGGCCATTCTCAACGGGGGCCATGTGACTCCCTCGCTGACACATGTGAAAGCCCCCGAAAGATGTGCAGTTAAAGAATCAACTGCATACCCCAACCTCTGTTAGTTTACAAATAATCTTGATATGGATAACTGTTCCTTTAATGTCAAGATTATATTTTCAAGTAGTACAATATATTTTCATCCATCTATCTAGAAAAACCTTTTGATATAATAACATTTCCCAATGTGGAAATATCATAAAAGAATATAAAACACTTGCTTAATTATAATTGTTCGAGAAGATCAGAAAAATCCATTATCAGTCTACGTCAGACAACACTACTGGCACTAAAAAATTAATGAAAATCAATTCACAAATAGGGAGGATGCAGAGGAGGTAACTGTAACAATTCCTGGATTCGCCCAAAAATGTAATCAACGTTTTCTTAGCCCATGTCCTACCCTTCCACAAAATGTCATTGGAATTCGTTGATAACATTTGGAGATATTGATCTGCCACACAATTTAGTCATTTCTCCGTCCACCCTTCCATTGGGAGTCATAGATAATTTTAGTTAGGATACAGGTGGGGGTGTAACTGTAAACATTCATGGATCTGCGCCAAAATGTAATCACTTCTTCCGTAGCCCATTTCGCATCCTTCCACAAATTTCATCGAAATGTCTTGATAACTTTTGGGAAGATTGTGTTGCGGTGACATAAGCTACGATGGAGGGGAGGTAACTCTGCATGAATCCGACCAGCAATTTAATCACTTCTTTTCTAACCCATGGTCCACCCTTCCAGAAATGTCTTTGGAATTCAGCTTTTGGAAACTGGTATGGGCGAACATGATTGAACACATAAAACATGTGTGAAAAAACGAAAAGTATCTCTTTATTGAAATTCATTCTTAACTTTTGGAGATATTGTGTTGTGTGTTGTTGAGATATAGCTATGATGCAGGGGAAGTAACTGTACGTGGATTGAACCATAGCCTACCGAACCGGAGGCGAGCACTCTACCACTCGGTCACGGTGATCGGTATAATACTTGAAATCCTTGCCAATTTTGGTTCAGATCGGCCGGGTAGGTACTGGTTATAGATTTTTGGCCGGGAAGGTACCGGTTATAGATTGTTGGGTCAAATACCTACGCTTGAGGGGGTAACTATAATGGATCGGTCCCAAAAGTTATACTTGGTATCCCTGCCAAATTTGGTTCAGATCGGTCGAGTAGTCTTTGAGTTATGAATTGTGGGGACAAATATCTACAATGTAGATTCAATCACTACTCTCGTAGTCCAGGCCTAAACGGCAGAACTGAATTACACGAATCTTTGCAGATCTTTGTAACATGAACCAAGGAATGTCATAGGCTACAGAAAAACAGGATTCCCCCTATCATATAATATGAATCCAGTTTTGCATTAGACATAGTGTAAATCGATCCTCCACTTTAGGGTCAAACTATATCTCTTAAAGATCTCTATGGATTTCAATGGAATTTTGTAGAAGGGTGGAGACTGGGCTACGGGAGTAGTGACTGAATCTTCGAGTGGATCCATGCACAGTTACCTCCCTTACATCCTAGCTGTTTGAATACCAGATATCGTGTGTGTATATCGAATATAAATTTTGGCGTCATTCCATGCATAGTTACCTCCCCTACATTTTAAGTATTTGTCTAAACAATTCATAACACATAAACTACTCGGCGGATCTGAACCAAAACTTTACATGAATCCAAAGTACTGCGAGGAGATCTCAAATATATATTTTGGGACCGTTAGATGCAGAGTTACCTCCCCTATATTGTAGATAATGGCTGGTCTAGATGGTCTCGATTCTTCATCGGATTTCCAGTTCTTTTAACCTTTTCGGAAGGTTCTCCGGGACTCTTCCAAGTGCGCCAATAATAATGGGGGGGGGGGCAACTATATTATTATTGTTGTTTATGTTTTTACCATAACTCTCCAGTCTCCTGTACCTCACATCACCCCAAACTCCAACAATTCAACCTAACATACTATCATCACCATTTTGAGGGTCTGGGAACACTCAAGAATGTTCTCGTATAAATTAATTTTAGGTTTTTATAGGATTACTTTCGGATCGCATTATCTGACAAATATTCTTCTCGCCGCTGATAATTAAAGTTTGTGCCTGGGTTGGTCTTCTGGCCAAGATTGGGTGATCGTTTGAATATTGAAGTCCTACAGAATTCTACGTTTTGATTCTTTAAGACAGGTTTTGACTTGTGCCAATGTCATTGGTTTTTATGGTTAATCCTACGCTTTTAAGAGGATTCTCCTAAAATGCTGTGGCTTTCCCCTAAGTTCAGTTCTTCTAATTTCGCTGTTAAATTCTTAGAGGCCGTCCCGGTGCACTAATCGTTATGAGCACAACTCTAACCGTTATATTCCACTGTTTCTCCGGTTCACGAGGCAAGGTCTTTGTATTTTTGATTTTTATTCCTTTCCTTTATCTTCAGCTTATGGTCTCCTGGGATTGCTGCATCCAAGCTATTACAAATTCTGTTTCCTTATTCACAACCAAATCCGGTTTCCTTGCTTAGATAGAGTGATCTTTCTAAATCTCTAACTCTTGAATATTTTGCTCTTTTTGTTTTTAAACACAGGTTCTGGTTTGTGATCATACCATTGGTCTACATTGTTCCCAGTTAATTACTGTCCTTACTATGTTGCGTCTCCTCTCATATTCGATCAACTTGCTGCATTGATTTATATGGTTTAATATTTAATCTCCTTTTCAACATGGAGGGCATTCGCTATTCTTCTGCATTTTTTTAGTCTTTCCCCTTTGTCGTAAATGGTTCTGATGCAATTATTTTTGTCTGCGAAGATTAGAGATTGTGTCTCACTTTTTAAATGTCCTCTGTATAGCCATATACTACTACTACTACTACTACTACTACTACTACTACTACTACTACTAATACTAATACTAATAATAATAATAATAATAATAAAAAACAAGAAGAACAATAAATAGAAGAAAGGAATGAGTAAGAATAACTAATATATTATTATTAGTTGTGGTTGTTGTGTTAATCATTCTTTATTCTTATCTATATATTAATACACAACCGCCACCATATATATGTGATACGTACGTAAGGTATGAAAGGTCAGTTAGTTTATAACAGAGTAGAGAGAAAGATAGATAGATAGAAAGAAAGAAACCGTTGTCATGGACGGGTGAAACGGCAAACGCTGAATTTACAAATATTTAAAAAATGAAGCTAAGTTCTTTTGGCAGGAGAGAGGAGAAGGTATAGAAAGGAGGAAGGAGACATGAGAGAAAGAGAGGGAAAGTTGAGTAAACATCTTACACTGAAAAGAAAGAAAAGTAAAAAGAAAAGAAAAGACGGAAAAAGAATGAAATGAAGGGTGAAGAAGAATCGTAGTAAAGGAAAAAAGAAATTGATGGAAATAAAGAAGAAATGATTATATCGTAGGCAAGAAAGAGACTAAAAGAAGACAATTAAAGAAAGAGAGAAAGAAGGAAAGAAGAAAAGTAAGAAGATAGCGCTATGTTGGAATAAAAATTTCGTAATGAAATATTGAAGTTAAATATTAAATTACCGTTTTTTATGGATCTAAATAATTTTGAAACCGTGTAATTTCCATGGGTACTGCTAGGATGGGTTAGGAAGGAAATTTCAGTAATGGTGTTATACTTGGATTACATTTTTACCCCACGCCCCTTTAGAATGACCTCCATAGCTCAGCGGTAAGACGTCGGATTAGATAATCGGCAGCTTGTGAACAATTTATACATTATTATTTTTTTTAATATTTTAAGTTTTTATCGAATTAAATATGTTTTCTGAACCATGGAATTTCCATGGATACTGCTAGTATGGTATTATTATAGTTTTTGTTGTCGCTACCATGACTCAAAGGATTAGCTAAATGATATTACGGGGAGGATTTGTTAAACAAATAAATCAAAACTTTCATTCACACTTATGAATACGTATATAGTGGCACGGCAGATACTAAAGCATAGGAAGTAAGCATGTTCCAACATTTCTATAGTGCAGTTAATGTCTAAAAGATATAGCCGAAATAATATGAATTCAAAAGGTTTATCATTTATTGCTTATCTACGTTTTGCCAATACACTTATGCCAAATATTCATTCATAGGTGTGCTTAGTTGGTATAAAGGGTGCATGTTGTTTTCTCACACAGAAGAATTTGTAATAGAACACTGTTGTTGAGTATTGGTTTTGATAGAGTAAAGATCGTTTACAGGGATATGAATGAATATAAATCACCATAGCAACATAAGCGCTTAAAAGTTGAATTTGATTATTTAGCACAAAGTAAATATTAATGTTGGTAGGGAAAATGATTGATGATTAAGCATCGGAATTTACAATCTTTGACACAAAATTTGTTTTAGCATCTTTCAGCAATCAATTTGTATGTAATGCATTGGAAAACCGGAACAAAGAGATTTTCAGTGATGAGGAATTAATGCATAGGTTATTGAGAGAAAAAAAAGGCCTATTACATGTATTATAATTTTATTGTAGACAGGGCCGGCCACAGAGTTCATGCTGTTGCCCCGGGGAAGCTAAATTTCAGCGCCCCTCAAAGTGTAGTTGTATCAAGCGTGACCCATAAATGCCCTTTCCACCCTATTCACATTTCCTTCAAGACCCCAACTATTCTGAGCACTCTATCTCACCCAAATAGACTGAGCCTGTCGTCGGTCATGTGAATTTCCTTTGCCAATTATTTCTCTTAGTTTCATCACAACGGAAAGTATTTAACTGTCAGATATTACTGAAAAATCTGACTTCACACCAGGGTTTTTTTTATTGTCAAAGTCCAGTGCAAAGTTTGGATTTTACTTTGTTTTCCTACTGTAACAAGTAGAACAAGAACAAAAACAAGAACAATCCTCACCAAAATTAGGGATGTAAACCGATATGTAAAATTCACATTTCCCTACCGTGATTTGAACTCACGACCAACTGATTGCCAGGGGCCTTGTTTTAAGTTTTTTTTATTCTGTTTAATTTGTTCATATTTCCATTTGCTTTACTGTCTCAGACACATGATAGGCCCCCTAGCACATGGGTGCCTTGGGCAACTGTCCGTGTTGCTGGTACCATGAGCCGGCCTTGATTGCAGACGTTGTTGTTGTCCATGCGTCATTGTGTTATTTACTGTTGAAACATAAATTGATGCTAAATTTCAGATCTTCTCAATTTTTATGAAAGGCAACATTCGGCCAAATAATACTTCGACATTATAGGAAAAAAACATTAATAACATTGCTGTCTCCTGACCTTTTCGAAGAAGCTGAATGTTTTTCCCACTGTAAGCAGATTTGCAATGTATTTTTTCTTCCAATTTTGTTTTGTGTTTATTTCGTATAATACAAATAAAAACATTTTAGAGCAGGAAAAATATCGCAGCAAAATAAAAAAAAAAACATCGTGCAAAAACATCAGTTACAAAATATCACCAGCCTGGGAGTGGAGTTTAAAAAATTAATTTTGAAAGGTTACAAGAAATGTGTTCTGAATGTAAGTACTTCGCTGTAAAGGTTTAAATATTGATTTTTGTCTTTCTTTCAATACTTGTTTATATCAGATTTTTTTAAGTTTTGTTCAGTTTTTTCATATGTTTAAATAAAATGCAGCGTCTAGATCTACAAGAAACAGTTAAACATACGAATTACAAAAGCAAACTTGTTTGCGTCGTTCTCAATAATTTGTCAACAGAATCCGCTAAACTGACCTTAGTATTGATTACACACACACACACACACACACACACATATATATATATATATACTCACACACATATATATATATATACACACATACACACATATATATATACACACACACACACACACATATATATATATATATATATATATATATACAATGCCTGTCATAAGTATTTGAACAAACATAAATACATACATTTTTGGCTTGGTTTTAAGGGTTAAAACAGGAACACAAGAAGAACCAAATGTTATTGCAATCAGCACAACAAGGGATGCATTTAGGCATGTTTTGTGGTTCTCAATACCAGGAATTCTTTTAAAATTTGAATTAAATACTTAAACGAATTAAACCGAATATTGCTTTTTTTATCATGTTAAAATATGGTTCAGAAAGAATCAAGGAATTTGGAAAGCCTAACTAGCATTGTTATTTTGAAGAGTTGCCAAACTAGTTAGTTAAATAGCCTAGAGTTCTGTGACAATTTCTTCAGTTAATTAGCTTTACACCTTCTCTTTATATTCTAAATACATAAATATCACCGTTATTTTAACAATCTTTATTATTATTAGGTGAAGTATTGTAACATACACCTTTTTATTAAATTTGACTAGTTTTTACCTACATCCTAATTTTAGTTATTAATTATTAATTCGGGCCACCGTTTCTATGGCAACGAATAACACCCCGATCGGAAATAAAATTCGGATGAAGGTAAAAAGTGGATGGGTAAACAAATTGAAAATACATGAAAGCAAAATGGAAATTACTATTATGGACTGGTCAATTGAATAACGGTTTGATTCTCTCTGGCGTCGGAAGGAACTGGAGGCCGAGAATTTTCACTCCTCATTTTGTCCCCCTCAAGTTTTATATCAGTTTTCTTCGAGTTGTGTATGAGTATTTTTCCAATTTGTTGTAGCGTCTCGCTAAGGGGTTCATGACAACTGTCCAAATACAATCAAAAGAGATCTTTTGAGATGACATTACTTAAAATGTAACGCTCCTACTGCCTAAATGGAAAAACGACAAAACAGAACAATCATTTTGGTCAACCCACTAAATCCTATGAATATTTTTACCACCACCACTACTACTATTACTACTACTACTGCTGCTGATGCAGTCACCATCACTACCACAAGTAAGCCTTACCACCATTTATTTTAGTTAATAAACTTTTAAATATGCCATAACCAACAATATGATTACTAATACCCAATATTCTACTTTGCTTCAAACAATATGCGTATCCCTGTTACAACTGGTCTACTTCTACCATCACTCTAGCCAACAGCCCATTTTAATAGATGTAACACCAATACTAACACTTTCACTGTTTTCTAGAAACAGTTTCGTAGATAGCATTCCTGGGTCACAACTGCTAAATACGACGATCTTCGTCTTTCTAGCAATACTTTACTGATGTCAGTTTCCCGTTTCATCGGTGGTCTCAAGGAAACGGGTAGCACAATACAGATTATAACTCTAAAAAACGAGTAGTATTAAAAGTGTTAAAACAGTTATCGCTTACCACTACCAATAACACAACCATTGACTGCATACCTATTAACACAGCCAATGCTTCCAGCGGTTTCATCAAAGGCATCAACGCACCATTACCACCACCACCGCCTTCATCGCTTTATATTACGTTATGGCTATTATCTTCTCCTGTCATTGTCACACCTAAACACTGTTATCAATGTTATTGGAACCAAAGCTGGAATTGAAGCCGTTCACATCACTGGGAAAACTTCAGGCATCTTTATTTACGCTTCACAAATTACTGTATCTCTTTTCCCCCCCGTTTCTTTTTTACTTATTCTTAACAACTTCGATAAGCTAATGATAAAAGTTAGACTTTGAGAGAAAAAATCATGTGCCTCATTAAACATTCCGCTATCACTTGATATGGCTGACTTCCAAAAACGAATGCGCTTAGTATCAGGGCCTCCGAGAGAAAGCAAGGCCGCTCTTCCCCCACTACCACCACATATTAAGTTGGTGCAATAATAATTGCGGTTTTTGTTATTTTAAACTTTGATGCTTATTTTGGAATAAACTATTATTTAACTATGTTCATAGAATATTCAATTTTAAAGCATGAATTACGCTCTATTTATTTACACTGAACGTTTTCACTATTTATTCTGGTTTATTTGAGGCTGTAAAATCAACAATGGAAAAAAGCAAATTCGAGAAAGTTTGAGTTCAAAATGGGACGTAAAGCAGCAGAAACTGCTTGCAATACCAACCAAGTATCTGGCCAGGGTATCGTCAACGAACATACAGCTCAACATTGGTTCCAAAGATTTCGAAACGGAGACGAGAGCCATGACGATGAAGAGGGGTGTGGTCGTCCTGTGTGATTGACGACATCCAATTGAGGGCCCTTAGTGAGACGTACCCACGTAAAACAACCCGAGAAGTTGCAGAGTACTAAACGTTGACCATTCAACATTTGCACCAAATTGGGAAAGCAAAAAAGCTCGACAAATAGGTGCCGAACGAAAAGCAAAAACATTGTCGTTAAGAAGACTGCTCTGCGCTTTTTTGCGCAACAAAAACGATCAATGAATGCATTGTGACATATGACGAAAAATAGATCCAATCGACGGCGTTCCGCGCAGTGACACCAACACACTTCCCCAAACCTGCATCAAAAGAAGGTTATGGTCACTGTGTGGTGGTGGGCAAGTGGAATCATCCATTACAACTTCTTGAATTCTGGCGAAACCATCACAGCAAAGACAAATGCACAAAGAACTGCAACGTTTACGACCAATATTGGTCAATAGAAAATGACCAATTCTTCACCATGACAACGTCTGACGAAAGTCCCGACAGAAATTGAACGAACTAGGTTACGAAACTCTACCTCACCCAGCTTACTCACCAGACCTTTATTCGACCAACTACCAGTTTTTCAAACGTTTCGACCACTTCCTGCAAGGGAAGGTCTTCAACAACCAAGCAGCAGCTCAACACGCCTTCGAAGAATTCATTGGTTCCAGAACCCCGGGGTTCTATGCTTCCGGAATAAATGGACTTGTTTATAGTTGGCTAGTTCTAAGCTGAGATATATTGCTTTGAAGCTATGGTGGAAAATCGCAATTATATTTGCTCCTACCTAATATATTCACCCACCGTTAAACGATGGAGCCAACCTATTTTACTAATGGATATATCGTATTGACTTGACTTGCGGGCCCACCTTAGCCATCCGGGCCCTGGTGCGATATACCGGCTGCGCACCCTTCTCATAGGCCATGCTTAGTATACGTTGGAGGTGAAGCATTGTTGCTAGAACTCTGGATGTCTAGCTTAGACTCCTATCTTCAAAGATGGAATAGACACTTTTGTTACTACTAGTATGCACTTATCCAGAAATCAAGAATGCACGGAAAAAATGTTTCTTCACTCCTGCGTATGCACAAGATATTTCTTTCTTTCTTTGTACAGTCTCTGCTTTTTATTTACTTATACCAGCGAAGTAAGAAGACGTATATGTATTCACTCATGTCTGTCTCTCCGTTTATCCATCTGACCACACAATTTCTCTAAAAGTTCTCAATGGAATTTTGTGAAAGGTTAGGCCATGAGCTACGGAAGAATTGATCAAATTCTAGGGAAGATCCAGGAATTTGATTTTTTTTTATTCTGCAGAAAAGAGGTAAAACACGAACAGTTAATAAAAAGGCTAGCATTATATTTTAAGGGAGATAACTCAATAATTGTACATTTTATGTTTTGTCCCTTGTGATGCATTTAATTTTCATTATGTTTTCAGTTAGTGACAATCGTGTTGACTGCTTTCTAGTTTCTTCTTGTTTTCCCTCTTCTTCGTTCTCTTTTTCTTTATTTGCTTCTTCCTTCCTTTCTAGCCGGTGGTTAACAGCTGCAGCACAATTGTTTCAGACAAAACTTTAAAACGTCACATAAAAGAAAACAAGGAAAATGCATTAGACGCTCGCTTATCACGAAACAGACGACTAAAACAAAAACGAAAACAAAAACAAATATGTTCACAAGCAAAGCAAACGTAAATAAAAGAAAGATAAAACCAACCATAACATAACAATAAGCAAAAACGTCTCTCAAAAGAGATTCAACATGACTCGATAAAAAAGCAACGCAACAACTTTTGAATGACTAAAACAAAAAAAGAAAGAATAATCAAATGAATAAACAATTTGAGGAACAAATGAATGAACGAATGAATAAAAACTGAAGGAGAAACCTTGTTAAATATAAGGCCTTAAAACAAATTTCAAATGAATTATTTTCTTTTTAAACTAAGCGGCTGACGAAATAGATTTACACGAGATTTCGTCAAGACAATCATAAAATGCACGAAAACAAAACCGCTTACGTCTTGTCTTATTCAGCAGTAAGTGTGGTTTTCAATGCTGTTTATAAAAACAAATTAAACCGAAGTTTCAAAAGGCAGCAATTTGATTTTATTACGTTTGCTTCGATAAATTGTTGTCTGAAATTTAATAGTTTCCTATCCTTGAGGAATATCAACAAAGAAAACTGAATCAAAGTCTCGTGAGTCATCATCAAAATGTCAAATATAAATAAAAAGCCTGAAGTACAGGATCTTGTAAGATTAATTACTTTAAGCTTATTTCAGAAATTCAATACATACATACGAGGTCTGGTCAGAAAGTATTAAGCCATTTTGAATATCTCGAGAACCGGTGGCGTAGTCTTGATGTAAGTTGGCAACCAACCAGAGGGGACCTCACTGCGCATGCGTGAGGAATTATTCTCCTACTCCTTACTACTTTTTTGTAACTATTTGTTAAGTTATTTTGTACTGTGTGACAGTCGCATTCACAATGACAAAGCATGTCCATTTTTCACGTCTGGTGCAGGTTTTATTTTGTAAAACATCGCAACACTCAGGTCTGTAAGCGGCCCTGTCGGCTGGGGCCTAGAAAACGTAAGACTCGAATTTAAAAAATAATAATAATCGTTTACCAAAGTCGCAAGACTAATTTTTAAAAAAACAATATTCCACCGAAGTCGCAAGACACAAGTTTTTTAAAAGAAATAACAGTTTACCAAAATCGCAAGATTCTAATTAAAAAGAAATAACCGTTTACCAAGGTCGCAAAACTCTAATTTTAAAAAAATCGTTTACCAGTCGCAGGGCACTATTTGGGGGATTTAAAACTGATTTTGGCATTAAATGACCCATGAAGGGTTG
>VCCN01004864.1:1878994-1889110 GCA_006491835.1 Architeuthis dux
ACAGCCATTTTACTTCTAATCACTTAAAACCAGGAACATTACATAAACAGCCATTTTACTGAATCCACTTCAATCTATATTCGTTTTTTTGCAATCAAAGCTAACCAAGTTAGTGAGTTCTTATCAACAGAATACGCAATTGATCAGAAGGAATAAATCAGAGATTACTTCTCAATGACTTAATTGCTTATGCCTATAGCATAAACAATGCACGTTTGTTTTTTGATTATTCCTGTCGTTTTTAGTTCGTTATTTAAGGAAATTTTAAAAGAACGAACCAATCGAAAAACGGCCATACACAATATACAACAGTATGTTTTCTTTACCAAACAATAAAAGTTGCTTTATGATATAGATATCCCAGTCGAAACTATTATATATACCTAAAGCGTGAGCTTCTTTGAAAATCTGGCCATTTAGTGAATAGTTTTGATCAGAGTTGGATGGGCAGGCATGGTGTTTGTAAGATGTCTTCAGTACATCGCTAGGACAGGAAATATATAAAATAAATCCAAGGGTTTTATCGCAAAACACTGCGATTACCATTCATCTCGTAGCAACGTTAATGTTTAATTCCACGATCGATGTGCTAATAGCGTTATGGACATCTGTAGCTAATCCCTTACTTATGTTTTGTTTATCTAGCACATCGCCTAATAGTTGAGAAATTTGGTACCAACATGCGAAAAGTTACAAGAAATGTTGTCTTCATTTCTTATGGGTGCTGAAGAGATAAAAACGTCTAGAAACATCATCTACATGAAATATGCCTCAAAAAGGATATATTCGATCTTTCGTAACCGGTTAAGTATCTTAATATTGAGTGGCCAAAAAGTTCGTTCGGTTTTTTAAGTAAAGATTAAATACAATTATTTTATTTTCAATATTAACGTTGATGAAAAACAAATGTTTTGTTAAATTATATTCTGCTACCTTTCAAGCAACTTAATAATTCTAACCTCTCAGAACCTTTTTTTCTTTATCTTCCTCAGCAAAGAATTGCTCTTGGTGTGTTTTGCAGCCTTCCAGACAATATGATCTTTTTTCATCAAACGAATTCTGTAAAGGTTTAAATGATTATCCGGAAGAGTAATATCTGGTCAATATGGTGGATGAGTTAAAATTACCCAGTCAATACCCAGCAATTATTGGCTAGACATCAAAGGAACATATGGTCAAACGTTATCATGGTCGAATATTACGCCCCTTCCCTTAACTAAATCCGGACGCTTTTCCTAGAGACTAAGTTACTTACCATCATGCTAAAGGATATATAAATATTAACTAACTGTAATTCCGTCATTTTTGGCAGGTACTATGCTAGTGGATAATACAGTCTGTGGTGAGTCTGCTATGATATAGGCGGTAATAATAATAATAATAATAAGTATTACAAATACAAGTCTTGTAGTCCAACCACTTGTGGTTTGGTTCTCTGTTTAATCCAACCATGATTCGATCGAAAAGTTTTATTGAAATATCATTTTTGTTTATATTTCTCTCATTCAATCGTACTTGAAAGACAAGCCGATGGTCAGAAGTATTTTTCTTGAGTTATACAGCGTAATATAACCCAGGAACCGCCATGACCTATGACATATGGTAATCCGAGCAAACGGCACATCCGATCTTGTTCTGACACCATGGAGGACAGACGAGCGGATTGCACCTGCAATAATAAGAACAAGTCTATAAGAACTACATTAAAATCAAAATAGAAAAAAACTGTTTATGGCGAATATCGCTACGCGAAAAGAGAGAGAGGGAGGGGGTAATTATTAGACGTAGTAAATGATCTCAGAAGGGATTCATAAATAGACTTAATTGGGTAGGAAATGTGATTAATTGGTAATTGTGCAAACGAATTAAATTTGATATTGAAGACAAAATATAAAAGCATAATCTAAAAGCTGATAGTAAATAATTTACAATTAATTTATATAGTCAAATTATTTGAAATGCTTTTCAATAGTAAAATCATTAGCCATGCATTTAAATTATACATATAATAGCCCTATTCTGTCAGTAATGCTTGCATTAATTCCTAACCACTGACAATCCCTTTCCTCCTGATTTTAAATGTCTTTCTATAGTAAAATAATTAGCAGTGAATCCATATAATTCTGACATTAACGCTAGCATACATTCCTGACCAATAACCGCCCCTTTCATCCCGATTTCCAATTCACAACATACAGAGAATTACTCAAAATTATTTTAAGTAAAATATCTCAAAATTCGATGTTTAATCATCAGATATCTTTCTGAAATGTCCAGTATTCAGTGAGGCAAACAACTACATCTACAGTTACTGGTGGGGTAGCGGTGAAGTCAATGGGTAGCTATAATAAAAGACAATACCATGCCTACCTAAAACGAGATCAAATGCGGTCGGTGATAAATTACTACCGCGATGTTTTCTTCACCCCCCACCCTTGACAGATTTACAGTGTCACTGTATATGTAGTCATTAAAGTGAATGCAAATGTTACATACTTTCAAATAGTTCTTCGGATGATTGAATTCCTTCTTGTTGTTTGTGTTGTTAATAGAACGTTTCGGACGATCCATTCTTCGGCCTTCCACAGGTGTAATATCCGAATGTGATGGGGTAAACCGAAGTTTTTAATTTGTAATTTCAAAGGGGGTATAACGTTGAAGAATGGGTCGGCCGAAACGTTATGTTAATAACACAGACAACAAGAAGGAGTTCAATCATCTGAATAACTATTCGAATGTTAATGGCACTTCTCAAAACTATAGAAAATATCGTTACATACTTGTTTAATGAATCCTACCTGTGATATAACGGGTTACATAAACAGCTAGTGATACAATATATTTTAGTTGCGCTAGTGCAGGGTGTCACAAAAGTGACTATACACTTATTAGAAACCGTCAACCAAAACTGGCAACATAGTCAATATAGGTTTCATCAGTTTTTAAGTGATTCTGGCTGGTTGCCTATCTATCTATCTATCTATCTATCTATCTATCTATCTATCTATCTATCTATCTATCACGCGCACAGGCACGCGCTAATGGAGCTACACATATAAACTACTCATTATTATGTCAAAAAAGTTTTGATTTTTGAAAATTACACGGCATGCAGCTAATAGACGTTGGTCACGTGTCGATTTCTATTGAGTGACTAAACATACCTATCTTATACGCCCGATCCGCAAACCATACAAGCAAGCAACAGATGTTTGCACTAAAGGATAAAAATGGCAACATTATCAAAAATAGGGACAAATTGACAAAAGTAACGGAAGAATACTATGAAAAGTTGTACGCTTCAAAAATAGAAATAACGCAAACTAATCGACCTAGCGATACCCCAGACATAAAAGTAGAAGAAGTAGTATTTGCACTACGAAATATGAAACTCGGTAAAGCCCCAGGCGCGTATAGCATAACGACAGACCTCCTAGAAGATGCAGGAGAGGTCTTGCACAAAGGACTAGTACAGCTATTCACACAATGCATAAGAGAAAAAGAAAGTTCCCAAAAACCTCTGTCTAGGAATAATAATCTTAGTCGTAAAGAAAGGAGATAAGCACGACCTTGGCAACTACTGCGCTATTACACTATTACCTAACATATATAAACTATTCACAAAAATACTCACAAACAGATTAACAGGCACTCTAGACGAAAATCTAGACGAACCACGCGAGCAGGCAGGCTTCAGAAACTGCTATTCAACAATAGATCGCCTAGAAGAGGTTGATAAATACATCGACCTAGGACAGGTAATAACGTTAGAGAAAGACCATGACTGCGAAATAAAACGACGCATAGCGATAGGTTGGAAATCATCCGGTATGAATAGAGACATTTTGAAGAGAACCTTGCCAATGTGCTTAAATCGTAAAGTATACAACCGTTGCATAATACCAGCCAAGCCTTACGGATGCGAAACATGGAAATTAACAAAACAAGCTGAAAAGCAAATTAGAATAGCACAGAGAGCCATGGAAAGAGCAATGCTAGGAATAATTCTAAGAGATAGAAAAAGATCAACATGGATCCGAGGGAGGACTAGAGTGAAGGATATTATACAATTAATTAAGCAGCAAAAATGGAGATGGGCTGGTCACCTAGCAAGTAGAGATGACAATAGGTTGGTGCCCATGGGACAATAAATGCAGTTGGAAAAGACACAATCTAGGTCCTCATGGAAGGAGATGGGAAAGGCCTTTGTCCAGCAGTGGACTTATAACGGCTGATGATGATGATGATATTTTCAAAACAAAAAAACGAAGATTATTATCTGACTGACTACTATTCACCTTCGTCTTAATTTTTCTGTTGCTTTGCATCTCAACCCCACCTTGGTCGCCAATTGGCGGCAGTCATTGATGAAAAGTATCAGAAAAATTACGATACAACTAAGTAGTAGAACAACATTAATAATAATAATTTGTAATACTTTATCTAAAAAAATAAAACAAACGAAAATCGGTACACTAGAAATGTTTGATAATTTTGTTATTCAAATGTTGTCAAGTTGAAATTAAAGTTGTTTCACTGGTAGACTTCTCCATGTGAGCCAAATTCTTAATAGCACTTCGGCCAAGCCAGCGATTGACACAGGCATTCCCGACATCAGCAAGCATTTTGAGTGGGATGTTTGCACAACAAACTGTGATTCTTGCTTCGAGTTCATAAAGGTCTCTTGATCGTGTTACATAAACTGTGCTATTGTTGCAGCCCCTCAAACACAGACCTCTAACCCAGACCCTTGCCAGGCCGCGATTTTGCACCTAATGTCTAACGTTGGTGTCAGATTAAATGTTAAAAGCTCTCACAGACATTGAGATATCGATTCATATACATTTCACTGAGATTGAACAGAAAGCTTGGAAGTTCAATGAACAAGAAAATGTATAGTCACTTTTGAGACACCCTGTACGAGTTTGCAAACTTGCTAAACTGAATATTTCATTCGTTAATTTCTAAGACGATGTTGCAGCCTTCACAGATGTGTCTTTAAATTCTATCGCTATTTTTGACAATTTAATTACTGTTGCACAGCCGGGTGCCTCCGCATGGTTGTCACGAGGACGAACAACCTCTGTGATTTGAAAACAAGGTGACGTTGTTAAAGATTAATTATGAAATCCAACAAGAAATAATTAAAAGATAAAAGAGATCATAAAAACACACTTAAAGCAGACTGGAGATTGAACCAGCTGATATATTACGATAAGATTAAATAAAAGACGAAAAAGAAAATGAAGAAGTGCGGGGGTTGTGGCGAGCGGATAGCAGCATGGTGAATGGCTTGGACAGCTAGTGTTCACTTTGCAGTAATGCCCTTGGGAAAGATATGAATTGATCTTCTGCCTAGATATGGGTAAATTAGCGTAGGTTGTCGCATCTACGTCTATTTCACATATCGCAAAAGTAAGTAGTAATGTGATAGGTAGAGCCCAAGCAGGGACAGATGAAGCCGTGTCAAGCGTAAGGGCACATACGAGAGAGAGAGAGAGAGAGAGAGAGAGAGAGAGCAGGGGATGAAGGCACTAGTTTGAATAAACAGTAAAGATAACATCTTTTCCATAAATGTAGACGATCTAACTCTATGAAACTAATTATATTAGCCTAAATGGTATTGAATAATTGAGTAGCCTAGTGGTTAGCGCGCTCGTCTTCAGGCTAGTAGTGTAATGAGTTCGATTCTCACTGAGTGCCTAACTACTATAACAAAGTGATGGTTAACAAGCTAATCCCACCTCGGCCACTATAATGTAAATGGTCCTTACGAGAATGGCCCGCTGTTGTGGGGCCATGTGCAAATCTAAGCTACACTCAGTTAATATCTAAATGATATTGATTAAAAAGAGACACCAAGACTAAGTATGAGGGAGCTGTTCCTCTTTGTCAGAATCTACCCCATTCTCCTTCACTTCAATTTTAATAATGCTATCAATACAACAATAACTGTGAAATGGTACAAATAGTTGGGAATCTCTGAAAATTAAAGAGCAATAGGTTAGCATTAATCTTCTCTGTGGTCAACTGTTCACATATGTATTTCTCATCGGGTTGAAATTAGCTCGATGCTGAATAGCAAAAGAGATCGGGCGCTTTGTGATGGAAGAAGGCCTCCTTCTGTCTTGATAGACAGTGGAATGACAATGAAGTGACCTCTCCAGGGCGCAAACCTGGGCGAAGCGTATGGAGATCCTGGGATGCCCAGTCGACAAAATACCACTCTTGATTTAGCTGATGGCGTCAAAAGGAAAGCGGACCGGGATAGGTTTGACATCAGCTTGGCTGTAGGAGCTGCCGGAAGGATGTTAAAGCTGACACCCAATCGTGTTAAGGGGGCACCATTTTAGATTCTCCTTCACTGGCTGCCTTCCCAAGTCTAGAGAGTCCAGTCTGTCCTACTATTTTACGCATATCTGGGGGTGGGGTAGATTCATGCCTTTCCCAAATGATTGCAAACAGCATCGACTGGAATTTGAACTCGGCCTGCCAATTCCATTGTCTGTATCGTTAACTGCTATGCCACTCGCACCTCCTAGAAACATATGCCTCCATTAATATCCCTGTGTTGACATTGCAAACTCAGTAGAGCGAAATTATGCTAAGTTGATTACCTTATTATTGCGAAAGAATCAATATCAACATATGCCTATGCACACGTGTCTAAGCGGATTTGCATTCGAAAAATTACATTCTAAAATCTAAATCCGCTTAAACATCACGTTTTATTTTGCAAAACTTCAAAATACTTGGCGTTACCACTCACGCGTTATGATGACGTGAAACAATATCACGTAAAACAACCGTTTCGTTTGAAATTACCACTTTGATAAAACCGAAAGGTGAAACATGTCAGCGTATTAAAATCTTAATTTGAATACAATTAATGTTTTATTTTCTCAATGTCACTTATTCTCTGTACAAGAACCATGAAAACGTTATAAAAATGATCACCCTTCTAAAAAGTCGACTTTATTCTCTGAGGGCATAACAGATTAGCGAATCTCGGAAGCAGTTTAAGAATATCAAGTTACAACCTTTGGCATATATTGACGTGGCTTAAGCAAGTGTTGCGGAAGGGAAGAATGTAAAAAGAAGGAGATGTAAGAAAAAGTAAACTACAGTAGACTCCCGTTATTATGGCACGAAGTGTATTAATAATGAGAAACCAGAAAGTACAGAGAAAAGTGACTTTGTATTACCATTTCACAGTCTAATGCGCCATATACGGGTTAGAGGTCTGCAAATAAAATGAACGCACTTCTACTCACACTTACTTACACCTCGTTCCATCTTCTTCATTATTTCAAGCTTATCATTAATTGATAAGACTTTTCTTTTGGATTTCTTTTCAGATTTCTGTTTTACTTTAGACGGCATTATTTTAAAGGTTTACTAATTTTAGTTTTTTAGTTCCTTTGTCTCTTCGAAGAAAGATCACAAATTGAAACCGCATGCCACAATGTTCATATATAGACAAGGACTCGTTACAAAGACCCATTGTTATATTCTTCTTTATTATTTCAAGCTTATCATTGATTTATAAGACTTTTCTTTTGAATTTCTTTTCAGATTTCTGTGTTAGTTTTGTCGGCATTATTTTGAGGGTGAACAGATTTTAGTTTTAAAATAATGCACTGAAATGTTCATGTGCTGTTGCTTCCAACTAATCTCCCACAGTAGTCTTGCGTGACTAGAGTGCTAGAAAGGGATTGTTCACCCGAAGGTCTGGGCCAAGTCTTATATCAATCCAACATGATACGTCTGAGAAAATTGATATTTAACATTACTAGATGTGTTAGTAGTAGTAGGAGAGGGAGGAGGAAGAAGAAGATGAGGATCGTTCACCCGAAAGTCTGGACCAAATTTGATATCAATCCAACATAATACGGCTGAAGAAGTTGTCTTATTGTTGCGTGGAGGCATCTAAAAACCGAGAAGGAAATAGAGACGAAGAAGCTAATCCCAAGCCCAAGGAGGACGGTTGAGCGTGGGCCTAGAAACCACAACCCGTAAAACCTACTTGCTACTGAAACAACATCAGTATGATGGCGGCTCTGTGCTCCAATGGGAACCTATAGGAATAAACAAATCTGAACATAGGTAATTCTTTCTTATTGGGTTCGATGTCAACTCTCTCCGAAGATTTGAATCCGCATTATGATTGCGAAAGGGAACGCTGACTCACAGTTATTTTCGATAGTGAGGTAAAACACACTTTGGTAACAGGACGCATCACAAAGTAATGTCTGGTTCATGCCTTATTTTATAATAATATCTGATGTGACTGCATGCATAAAACTATATACTCGGCTTCGTTTCTCATTTCGATAATTTGGATTATTTAAACAAAAACATGCTACATAAATGCATGTACGCTCTTGTATACAGTAGATCCCCGTTATTACGGTAATCTTGGGGAATTAAGAGTGACGTTATAACGGTTGGATTTTATACGAAGTGTATTAATAATGAGAAAGCAAAAAGTACAGGCAAAAATGACATTTGTATTACGCTTTCACAGACTAATGTCCCATATACGGGTTACAGGTCTGCAAATAAAATGAATGAACCTGTAGACAATAGTCTTATAGACAATATGTCGTTAAAACGCGTGTGCCATTAAAATTGTGCCGTTAGAACGAGTGTCATTACAAAGAGAGTTTATTGTAAATATGTGCATGAACGCTTTTAAAGGACACTAACATATCTCATTTACACACACTTTAAACAAATACACACATGTGTGTGTGTGTGTGTATGTGTGTGTGTGTGTGTGTGAAAGAGAGAGAGAGAGAGATAGGGAGAGAGAGATTATTTGAAGAAAGGAAGTTGAATTCATTTCCTCAAAAATTATTAGCAATCTTTTTCTCTTCACTTCTCTCTTTCTCCCTCGCCCTGTCCCTTTTTATTTAAATCTACTTTTATTTTTACATCCAAAATCCAGGCAAAAATAATCTAAATTCCACAGAAAATAATCTAAAAAATGATCTGAAAATAGACAACACATTTAATGCTTCTTCCCAGCATGCTATATCAAAATATAAATAAAAGCACCCAAATTTAACGGAATAATAAGTGTATTAAATTAATTGGCTAATCAGACAGGTAAAATCTAGGTTAGCGTCAGTTACAAATTTCGCATTCAGAATACTGAATAACCTCCCTTATCTTGATTACGTCATTAGGATTTGTAAAATCTTGCATGAAAAAATATAACGAAAAACAGCATCGGAAATGCAATATAATTTATTTTATTTATAAAATAACAACTAGTGTCAACCACAATGTCGCGGGAAAAAATATAATTCACCATTTGTGAGAAATAAGACTAAATTCATCAAAAATATCAACTTAATAGTCAAAGTAGCCTAAAACATCTAAGCCTCATTTAAAAAACATCCAACATCGAAAATCCTAGATCCTTAGATGTGAGAAAATCCTAGATCCTTAGATGTGAGAAAATCCTAGATCTTTAGATGTGAGAAAATCCTAGATCCTTAAAAGTAAGAAATTTGTTTTTCGATGTTGGATGTAATAATATTATTTTGGATGTAAAACATCTAAATTGACAACACTGTTTACCAAAATAAAATAAAACATATCTCCCCACCGCCGTCTACATCCCACCCTGTAGGCCTGATACAAGTTCGCAAAAGATCAGAAACAATTTTTGAAGTCGGCTATCGGGTTTCAAACGTAACCTCTAACCCTCTTTGATATTTCACTTCCTCGACATTTACCCGGTCCATCTCTTTGACATTTGCAGGAATTGCCGGCAGGCGCCATACTTGAAGTGTTTGTTTCAGAGTCATTGCATTATTGGCACCGGGAAGAAAGACAAAGGGAGTGAAATAATGTTTGTTTCAGATTCATTGTATTATTGGCACCAGGGAGAAAAGCAAATTGAGTGAAATAATGTTTGTTTCAGATTCATTGCATTATTGACACCGGCTGAAAAGCAAAGAGAGTGAAATAAAGTTGATGTCAGATTCAATGCATTATTGGCACCAGTGACAAAAGCAAAGAGAGTGAAATAATGTGTGTTTCAGATTCATTGCATTAATGGCGCCGGGGAGAAAAGCAAAGAGAGTGAAATAATGTTTGTTTCAG
>VCCN01004864.1:2097820-2107840 GCA_006491835.1 Architeuthis dux
CCCCCCCCCAGTTCCACAGACACCACTAACTACATAGAAACAATTGTAAAGACTTACACACATACAGCACTAGCCAACAATATTTGAACAATCACAAATTCTATGTGTTCTTGCTTATGATTGCATTCTTTCCATGTATGTATTGGTCAAGTTTAAGACTATTTAACTAATTAGTTTGGCAAATAACACATTTGGTTAGGCTTTTCAATCTCCTTGATTGATTCTGAAAAGGATAGCAGGATAGAAAAAATTCATTTAACAATTTAATTCAATTTTCCTGAAATTTAGTATTCAGAACCGCAAAACATCCATAATGCATGTCTTGTTGTGCTGATTGCAATAAAATGTGTTTCTTCTTGCGTACTGTATACACACACGCACACGCCGATATAGATCGCATAATCACAGATGTACAAACGCAAAAAGACGAGAGAAAATCGCAAAGACCCGAGGAATCGGACAGGAAAAATCACTGACCTGCAGCAGTAATCTGTGAAATGTGTCGATTCCTTGCGTCACTTTACAATCTGTAGGCGGGTTCCAATTTTTGGTTGTTAGAAAGAAGCACGATCAAAGCGGAACTACAAATGTCGCCATTGGTGAGGCCGTCGGCCATATTGGATGTCGTTATATTCCCGATACACAAATCGTGTTTTCTCTAGACTTCTTCAGTTCTACATCTTACGCAACAGCCAATGCTTCTCTTTTAGTTCTTTACTTTTGTATTCTTCTTTTTCTTCTTCTTTTTCTTTTTCTTCCTTTTCTTCTTCTTCCATTACTACTACTAGAGAAAAATCAAGATGTGTACTGCAGCACCCAATTTTCTATTTCTTCTGCCTTCTAACTAGAATTGAAGAAATCTCTGTCTCTGTGTGTATGCACCACGATTACTTGACAATTGACCATGGTACGAAGTTGACATTCGACAGATATAATAGTCAGCACACACGGTAGTGCAGTGTCGAGTTTAAAGGTTTTTAGATCAGCGGTTTTCCAGAAATAAAAGAAATGACATATTAAAGATTGTAGATCTTTCATCTTAGTTTTTATAAATAATCTTCCTTCAACCGCAACAACTACTGCAGCTAGTTCTTTTGATTTCTTTTTATTTCACCTCCCTTTTAAATAGCTTTTGCTTCTCACTTTGCTACTACTATCATACTTATTATGATTATTATAGTATGAGAATGTATAATAACAACTACAATAATAATAATCACAATAATATCTTGAAACAGCCCAAAAGAGCCCAGTAAAGAGGCGGAACTAACTGAAAATACGAGGATGTATGGAGACGATCTAGAGGACAGCACTACTGAAAACAGCAAAATACTAAAGAGAGTGCTGGAGTAGTAAGAAGATTTGCTGTTACTTGATCTCCATCGTAAGCCAGTTAGTACTGGTGTGGACACTCAACGAATGAGATGATAATATGTATTTTTCTTCCTTATCACGTTCTCCTTGACCTCGTTCTGTTTCTTTGACAATAGGTGGAGTATTTCACGAGTTACCTCCCCCTAGACCTCTAGGGAAACGTCGTCTTAAAGTCACCTGAGTAGAATGTATAAATAGAGTAGACAGATGCGTCTCTCTCTCTCTCTCTCTCTTTCTCTCTCTCTCTCTCTCTCTCTCTCTCTCTCTCCCACCCAATCCACCAGAGATCAAAGGAGCCTGCTAACGCCATGAGTTCTTAAGGACAATAACCCCATACGTTAGGCTAAAAGGCCAGCGTATGTAGGCGTACTCACAGTGAATACAATGTACTAACACACGACTTACATCACACTTAACACCAATAAATGTGTATATAATGTAACAATGTTGTTCATCATCATTATATCGAATGAAACCAGATATTATTCTGCCTTTCTTTGTATTAATTGTCTTATATATATGTTCCTGGGCAGATTAAAAAGTAAAGCAAGCAAATTAAAAAGTAAAGCAAGCAAATTAAAAATATACAACAACCAAATTAAAAACTACGGCAGCAAAATTAAAAGAAAGCGGCGATCCAATTTTAAAATAGATCAAACAGATTAAAAACTACAGCAATCAATTTAAAAAATAGGGCAACCAAATTAGAAAATACGCCGAGCAAATTAAATAATAGCCTGAATAAATTAAAAAAACAAGCGAACTGAATCGTTGAAATGATACATACAGGCGTGGATCCAGGGACGGGTTCAGGGGGCCCTGACATTCCACTTCTTGGCTAGGAAAAGCACAATTAAATTATTTAAAAAAAAATATCCAGATAAAGGAATTGTATAAATAAACTCCCAAATAATCCCAAGAAAAAGTGCCGTTATAACGCTGTTAGAACGAGTGCCGTAACAACGAGAATTTACTGTATCATATATTTAGCCATCGCCACACCCCTTTCTCTATTTCCATTTTTTCTTCTTCACTTTCAACTTCCTTACCTATCTCTCTTTGTTCATCATGTCTCCCTCTCTTTATTCTTTGCTCTCCTCACCTAATTCAAGCTTCTCATTACCCCCCCCCCTTTGTTAATCCTTGGCCACAACTGATGCAGCACTCCTGCCTCAGGAGGTGAATCTGAAGAATTGCATCCAAACATTGTGATGAAGATCTCCATTCGCAACGTCTTCTGAGTTTTGGCAGGGAAAATCCATTACAGATTCTACTGTTTACCACGGAACATTTGGTGCGAGACAGACAATTCTGATCGACAAAACAATTTGAATGGACAGAGGGCGCTGTGTACCCACAGAATTGGTCAACCAATCGCTGCATTCAATAAACAGACCCTTTATTTACTGTTTGGTTCCGGGACAAGATACTACAATATACTCCCGTTATTATGGTACCTTTAGCGATTTAAGAGTGCCGTGATCATAAATTTTCCGTTGTAACGGGTGGACTTTATACGACGTGTATTATTAATGAGAAACCAAAATGTACAGACAGAATTGACTTTTTATTACTCTTTCACAGTCTAATGTCCCCGTTACTTTAGGTGGTATTATTTCAAGGGTTTACTAATTTAAGTTATTAAAATAACGCACTGAAAGTTGTGCAAATTAATCTCCGACAATAATCTTGCGATAATATATCGTGCCGTTTGAACGCGTGTGCTATTAAATAGTGCCGTTAAAACGAGTGCAGTTACAACGAAGGTTTCCAGTAATGCAAATGTAGTTTTACTCTCCTTTAATTTAAAAACTATTTGGTCTCATGCTGGACTAAACATGGATGAACATCGTGTTTAAAAGAATACAGAACAAAAATGTATGGCTTATATGAACCAATTTTAATATTAAATAAAGAAACACGCAAGACAGACGAGACTCTGAATTAAAGCAGTGGAATTAATATTAAAAAATGGAGTATGATTATGAGTACAATTATACTTTTTCTGTGCATAATAATGATAGTGTGCATTCACACTCACCCCGATAATAATGATTCAATTTTTGTATGTTTTTTTATTGACCCAATTTCTTTTTGTTTATGGGTTTGTTGCCGTAACATACCAAAAACGGCACATTGTAGCGTTAAAACGACACATTATAGCGTTAAAATGCATAAAATATTGATATCTTTATTTTGTAAAGAATATTTTTTCATATATTTGTGTATGGAAATAATTATTTTACAAAATAAAGGTATCATTATTTAACGGGCATCATTATTTTTTGCAAAAAAATATTAATCTTTTAATTTCTTTTTCTCTTCCACCATAAACATTTCCACACTTTATTCCAAAAAATGATTTGTTTCTAAATTATAACCTTTTATGTTAAAAAATCACTAAAAATGTTTCTCGTCGTAAAAGCGTCAACGACTAAACGACATCTATAACATTTTGTTATTATGTTAATATTTTCGGCGCATATCGAGAACAAATATCCTTGTTACCATGCAGCCATGCGTTCGTCTAATCCTTTTCCTGTTCGTTCTTGAATATTGTACACCTCACTTTGGAATATTCGCTACAGCTATGAGGAAAAGGGAACCAGAACATAGACTTCAACATTTCACGCACACATTATTTATTAGGTTATAGAACCCTCGAGTCCTGCTGCACTGGGATTAGTATTAGTACAAATAAACCTAACCTTAAATTATACGTGTAGTTGAAGTTTGCTGAAGGACCAAGCACCAGTCTCTACAAAGGTAAAATTCCGAACTGAACCAAAATCTTCCGAAATGAGTATTCTTAATTGTTCTGTTAGGTTGATGTTTTTAGCACTTTATTTGAAAAGTCTGACGATGTTCCAACTTAATTGCAATTCATTTTTTTCAAATTTCAAAGCAAAGTATTTCATTTTTGATAATTCTCAGCTCATTTGTTTTAATTGTTTCTTTGCAATTTTAGGGACAAAAGCCTCCCTCTCTTTTATGCAAAATCTTAGTTATATGGGTTTTTATTTATTTCTTCTTTTCATTAATAATAATTGCGGTAATGTGATGGTTGAAATAGCTATCAAAATTATTGACTTCGTATTTTTAGATTTTTATTTCAATTTGACATTTCGATTTCAATGGCTACGTGTTCTAAAAGTGTTAGACGAAAACAAAGTGTTACAAACTAATAGCTTGAAGGTAACCTTTATATAAGCTAAGCTTTATAATGAAGTTAAATGTATATCATTCCTTACGTAAACAGTTTTGACTATTGCTTCAATTTCTATACTGCTTTGTTTCTAATCCAAATCATTCAGACAGTATGTCGTCCGATTGTAATGTTTAGTCATTCTTCTAAATACTATACCTTGCTGAACGTCGCCAAATTGTGAGGGAAAGGACAACACAGAGGAGAAGAGACGGATAAGGAAAGGGATAAATGTTCCAGAAATAGGAAGAAATGGCAAGAGACAGAAGTGGAAAGCGCTGGACGTCTCCAGAATGAGAGGACAATATAAAATCTATAAATAGGAAATGGTTTTACATCGAGCTTAATGGCCTTCAAGCGAGTCGATCTCAAAATCTATTTGTTACTGGCATGACACGATGGAAAGAAACTGAGTACCTGATAATATTGGCTTTGCATTTCCCCCATAGATCAGGGAAGAGGAAGCACCACGCCCTTTGTATCCATTGCCTGTAATGACAGATGTTTGACAGAAATATTCATAGATAAGTATGAAATCATTTATAGCTATGCACTTGGAAATGTATATCTGTATTGATATATGTCTGTGCGTGTTTGTAATTTGAACATGCACGAATATGCATGTGTGTCTATGTATGTACGTATGTATGTTAGTAGATCTTTTGTGATATTCATGGAACATCTAGAAACCTTATTAACAATGTCTTGTGAGTCTAGCGTACTGACCAGCACTCCACGGTAGACCTATCCATTCCCCGTCTCTCATATTGACATATCGAAGAGCACCTTGCTAATGTGCTTAAGGCGTAAAGTATACAATGAATACATAATACCAGCCATGACTTACGGATACGAAATATGGAAATTAACAAAACGAACTGAGAACCAACTTAGAATCGCACGGAGAGCCATGGAGAGAGAAATGCTAAGGATAAGTCTAAGAGATAGAAAAAGATCAACATGGATTAGGGGGTGGGGCTAAAGTGAAAGATATTATACAAATAATTAAGCAACAAAAATGGAGATGGGCTGGTCACCTAGCAAGAAGAGATGGAGCAAAAGACTAACCGATTGGTGCCCATGGGACAGTAAACGCTGTATGAGAACACCAGATACAAGATGGAGGGATGAGATAGAAAAGTGTGCAGTTAAGACATGTTAACACAATCAAGGTCGTCATGGAAGGAGATGGGGAAAGCCTTCGTCTAGCAGTAGACTTATAATGGCAGCTGCTGATGATGATGCACATATGTACATTTCTATGAATATATCCAACACACTCACAAGTATATACATACACATACATATTTGTATATTTTTAAACACGTAATGATTAGATATAACTATGTTGGCACCTACAGTCACATTTACACTTGCGTATAATGTTGGATCAGTGTGTAGATACACATAAACTATTCGATATATCTGAACCTGTCAGTACGTATATTAGTATGGATTTATGTATGAATACATTTTCAGGAATACTTTCGAGACGTATTTGTGTGTTTAAAGTGTTTAAAGTTCCTCTATAACTTAATAATTGTTCGGAATATTAATATAGCATAGCGATTCTGAACTCTCCCACCTAGCTATATAGCGGGGGCTCGTGTCGATCTCCAAAGCGGTCTTCCAGACAGTATTGCGCGTCCATTTCTCTCTTCATTCGATTATTGAGAGTTAAATTGCAAATTTTCTAACGTTCAAATCTCCACTTTAGTATTGCCAGCGGCAGGCCAACCTTAAGCGAAACTTGAACTCCACGCCCCCACCCTCTCGAAAATTGAAGAAATATCGTAAGATGTAAAACCTAGCCATCCTCACCGCAGGGAAAAGTTTTGAGATTTTAGCCTGCGGTTCCAATCCACCCCTATTAATTCGTGTCTATATGCAAAGTGAGCACTGGTTTTTCTAATGATAGCATCCATACATTGTTTTATAGTATTACTTTGGCGAATTTCGGCTGCTAAAATTCTGTTAACATTTTGGGAATGATTTCAAAGAGTTTTTCGGACAATTGACCACATTCTTCTTGTTATTCCATTGTTCGCTTGACGTTTCAGCCGATCCATCCTACGGCCTTCCTAAAGTGTAGTATATGTATGTAAAGAGAGGGTACCTTTTTCCATTGGTGTCAAGTAACGATAGCAAACAGATGTTTGTAATTAATAGCAACGTCTGTAATGTATGAGGCAGATGTCTTTGATGCATTTATTTGTTATGTAAGAACTTCCATACCCTGTCCCAGTTGTGCAGCGACATCTACATCGAGTTGAATTCTGCACTCATCTAGCTCATACAATGTCCGAAAAACACTTTGAATCTTAATGACTCTTCTCAAAATTATAGACAATATATTTTGGAAATGATGCTTAGCTAAGATGGATGGTCTACCCTGAATAATGGCAATTCTGAAAAAGACGAATACACAAAAGGACCACACACATACATCACACTTAACACCAATAAATGTGTATATAATGTAACAATGTTGTTCATCATCATTATATCGAATGAAACCAGATATTATTCTGCCTTTCTTTGTATTAATTTTCTTCTATGTATTTTCCTGGGCAAATTAAAAAGTAAAGCAAGCAAATTAAAAAGCCCCCCCTCCTTATCTCTCTCTCTCTCTCTCTCTCTCTCTCTCTCTCTCTCTCTCTCTCTCTCTCTCTCTCTCTCTCTCTCTCACACACACACACACACACACACATTATGTATATAATATGTTTAGGAACAATTTTGTCTTTGCTGTATTTATCACATCGTTTCGGCTGCTTTACCCTCCAGCTTTCTCAGGTGTTTATTGCGTTCTGTAAACTTCCGGAAATGTCATGCGGGACCACTTAATTTGTTCAAGTGTATCTGAGCCAGTGTATATATCTTTACTACCTGACCCAAGGATTGAACTCACGACTTTCATGAACCAGTTGATCCCCCAAGCGCCCCGCCCCCCTCCCAAACTAGATGATACAGTAGACTTTTCGATGAAACCTGGCAATTATCTTTGAACGTCAATTCCCATTAGGCGTCTTTCCTTTGAATGAACGTTCGTGGTTCAGGTGCACCTAACCCTGCATGGGAACCAGAATTCTTTTCCAGGCCACCACGGGACACACAATGAATTGATTCACCAAAGAGCATAGGCGACTTGATCCAGACCCCACAGGACCCCAGGGATCACTTATGTAAACAATGTCCCGTCGTCCGGACAAAGAGAGAAGGAGCAGGTGTTTCGAGTTTCTGTTATTATAAAAGAAGAGACATAATGTAAAGACTGGCGTGGTCAATTTTATGAAACATATCCACCTGATTCCTAGTCTTGTCCCTTTCTTGTCTACAAATTCCCAAAGAGAGAACGAAGATTTGTGGCGACGATGCTTGTAAGGGTGGTGCTCGACCGGTCTGCAGCTATGGGCCGCTTTGCAGTGGAAGTTCACGTCGTCGAAGTTCGTTGCCTGTTGGAAAGTCTGGAATTAGTTTATGAGTATCTTTCTCCTCGAAAACTCAATGGCCGTGAGATAGAATTGAAAACAGAAGCAGAAGGTTGAAGTGGAAAATAAAGTACTTCTCCACGAGGGCAGAATGTGACACAAGGTCGGTTTAATGTGGGGGCCCTCGCGCGTTCCAAAGTAGTCCCCTAACTAAGCACTGATCAGTCACAACGCTGCTTTACTTCGGTGATCGAACGAAAAACCGATGCTTTCAGCCTGATTGGACCGTAAGTGGTAAATAAAGTAGAATCAAATTGAAAAGAGACCAAGAAAACGAACAGCCAGATCATTTCTGAATATCTTTAACTTGAATGCATATGCTAAATATTAGTCGTTTGGTAATATTATCATAATTTGTTTATTTGATTTGTTTTATTAGATGAAGCATTGTTAACCATTAATAATTGTTTACCAGTATTTTCTTTCTTCAATTTTGCATTTGCTTTTTTATTGTAACTTAATGAGATCGTCAGTCTATGGCAGTGAGTAAACAGCGTAGATCAAAATTAAAGACTTTAAGATGAAAGCAAATAGTCAAAAACTAATAATGGTTGACAATGTTTCACCTAAAAAAATTAAAATCAGGATAATGTTACTGCTATTACAACTAGTTTACGTTTAAACAAAAAGAAATATGGCACCAAACGATCGGGGAAACATGAGTTTAAGGGTTATATTTGATCATTTGCCAGCCGTAAGAGCTCTATTAACTAAGTCGGTAGGGCAGTAGCGTACATATAAGTTTGCCGCCGTCTCTATTACTTATCTTTATGAAACATATATACCCGATTCTTTGCCTTCTCCTTTCCTGTTTACAAAACCCCAAAGAGAGAACAAAGATTTGTGGCGACGATACTTGTAAGGATGGTGCTCGACCGGACTTCCGGCTGATTTATAGTGGAAGTGGAAGTCGGCGTGCGTGGCCGGCTACAAAAGTCCGGAATTCATTTATGAGTATATTTTTCACTGAAGAAACAGTGTGCGAGAATTGTATAGTGAAGCAAAGGGTTGAAATTCAAAATAAAGAAGAGCCAAAATGAAAAGAACCTCAGAAAACGAGAGACCATATTGTCTGTAATTTTGAGAAACGTCATCAACATTCAAAGGGATTTTCGTGTGAACAGCAAAAACTACAAGAAGGAGTTTGGATCTCCGCAAAGCCATATTCTTTTTGAACATCTTAAATTTGATTTTGTAAATCAATTATCTGTCGTTTGGTAATATTATCCTGATTTTGTTTGTTATGAAATGAAGCATTGTCAAGCATTATCACTTTTTGACATGTATTCGATTCACATGAAGTCGGCGCTAAAATACAACCGGCATTATTATTTAATGTTTTTCCATATTACCAGAATTAGCTATGTAATACATATATATGTAACCATTAGAAAGGACGAAAGATTTTGGCGTATTTATTTCATAAATCCTGCATGAACAGCTAGTAGAAAAATAATTGTACACTGCGTGTTCATAATTACATGGATAACCTTGGCAGCTTGTTGGCGCAATTGCATGACCTTTTGTACACATTCGCTCAAGTAAATATATGTATCTCTACAAGGCTTGGAGGTTTATCCAATGAATATACACGTAGAATTAAATTATCAAACAAGCAAACAACTTATCAATATATGTTATATCTTCACCTCCATAAAATGTGTTCATTAGCTAAATAACCCATCGATACATTTGTTTCCAGTGCTATAGGTCTTTTTATGTTTTTTATTGATCCACAACGAGTTATACAACTGGTTTCACTCACTGGATTATTCAAGTGGATTTCACTGGTTTCACTCTCTGGATTATTCAAGTGGATCTCACTCTCTGGATTATTCAAATGGATCTTGAATAATCCAGAGAGTGAAAACAGTTGTACAAATCGTTGTGGATCAATAGAAAATATCTTTTATATTACTGCTCTACCTCAGGTATTGAGCATTCTCCAAT
>VCCN01004864.1:2229670-2241083 GCA_006491835.1 Architeuthis dux
AGGGGGTTTCAGATGTTTAGTTATTAAATACATATAAAACTCTTTTGTCACTTAATTAATTCTGTAATACCTTTTACGTTGGTCTGCTCTCGAATGTTGATTTTTTTCTGTCTCGTAGAGTAATTCCTAGCATTGCTCTTTCAATTGTTCTTTATATGATTCTGAGTTTGATTTCAAGTGATTTTGCTAGTTTCAATGGTTTACATCCATACGTCATAGCTGGTATTATGCATTTATTGTACACTTTACGTTTTAAGCATATTGTCAAGGTACTCTTCAGTATGTCTCTAACCTTTGAATGAGTTATTCGTCATTTAATATTTTCAAGTCACAAGTGCAAGTTAACTAAAGATTGAATGAACATCAGTTCATGTATAGCAATAGTGAGAGGGGTAACTGTGTTTTGATTTTCCATTTTTCGGATTATTCTTTGCCTCTTCATACTATTTGAAAACATACCTCCAGAAAATGTCAATGAAATCCATTTATAACTCTTTGGAGATATTGTGTAGACAAACAGACAGACTTGGTTGAATACATATATCTCTGCCAACGGATTTGGAAGAGGTAAAAAAGGTGCTCGACATCCCATTCAGTAAGTTCTATTGCAAAGCGAGCTGATCGAAAGAAATATCACTTTGCTGTTGAAAATAAAGGAAAATCATAAAAAAGTAGTTGTCTTAACGTGCAACGGGTTTGTTCTATCATCTTTTAAAGCTGCAGTTGCACAGAAAGTCTATAAGAAAAAATGACAGTCATATGAAGGTAGCTGAGGGTTCGAGGCGATCTCATACTGTCGTATGGTATATTTCATGATAGCAACAAGCGCGCTGAACTGGTGAGTTAGGCTTGATGTTGTGAGAAAGCCGCTTGGGAAATCATGTTGCACTAGAATGTCAACCCGTCAGCCAAATAGGTAAATAATGACTTTTTCAAGTATATATTTGTATCTTTAACAAATCGAATGATATTCTTTTGCACCTGATGTATTTTTGCGCTCAACAATTGAAAGTGCTACACTTTGAAAGTTGTATATTGACGTATAAAGAAAAAGAAACAATAACAATAACAAACAACCTGCTGTCTGCATAAATATGTTGGTGTTCCGAAGGATAACTCTAAAAAATTGGATACATAGTATTAATATATATTTATCTATTTACATTTAAACATATGCTTTCAAATGCTACTATTTGTTTTTATGTAATTGCCAAAAAGGGAAAAGCAGAAGTGTGAGCGAACGGTAGAAAATGGCAAAGCAAGTTAGATGGAGTAATGCAGGCTGATAAATGTAGGTATGTACTTATACTTCTATTCCCTATATTATCAATGGTGTCCTATAGTGCTCCAGTTGCTAACATTATTGCCCCCACCCATTTTTTGCAGGGGTGTGACTCGGACCATGGCTCCAATATACACAGGCTGTTATACTGTCGGGTTACTCCTCTGGGGGAGTATCAGACCTTTACAGCCGCCAGCTCAGACATCTGCTTCCGTCGGAGTGTCCTGAATCTGTGCTTAAAGTTGCACAGACAGCCGTACTGTCGTGATACTCCTTCAAAGGGACGGTGGCACTTTACAGCCAGATCGGGTATCTACCAACTATGGATTGTCCACCTCCTCTGGTTTAACTAGCCAGGTCAGCCATACTGTTGACATACCCCGAAAAGCGGCAGCAAACCCCCATAGCTAGCCCGGGCATCTGCCAGGAGAAGGAACCGCCTGTCAAACCTACGACTTTCTCCTATTCGTGCTATCTCGGTGGACCATAGCATGCAAACCCTTGATTTAAATGGTGGGGTCGGCTATGCACACGTCGCATTTCACTTTAAAATTCGATCGCGCAGGCCGGACGGTTATTCCGCATACAGGCCACGCCGACTAAGGTCCTATAGTCGTGGAAGACCCTCCCAACATCTTTGTTTGCGAAGCAAAGCCGTTTATTAATCTATATATATATGCGCTCGCCCCCCCTCTCTCTCTCCATATATATATATATATATATATCTTCTTCACCCCCTCCCCGCTCTTTCTGTGTCTAATCACTTCTCTGGCCCTGAAAGAACATGAAATACATTTCTCGATACTCAACCCTTCATAATAATACGACAGATACGTATTCAGCTTTCGGGATGAACTAAATAACTATCATTTATATAATAGGTTCTTTGTTTTTCTTAGCCTTTCTTTGAAAATATTACCAGTAACGATTCTCTCTTGCCAAGGCAGGCTCTACTTCGAAGGTATATATCTAGTACCCTCTGATAAAGCTTAGCAGGTGTACTCTTTAGTTTAGATATCGAATCCTTGCCAGTTGCTAAAATTATATACCTCGTTCAAATTTAAATTTACGACTACGCTTTGTTTTGCCTATTGTATCTTTACCTTAGTCCATTTATTCTAATCAAAATAATGAACGCCCCATTCTTGTTGCTGGTAATTACTTGGAGTGAAGAATACGAGCGAGTGAACCGACTCGATATCTGCGCTCACTAATAAGATTGTTCGTATGACTCGGCGCAACTAAAGCCTGGTTCGCTAGAAAATCATATTTTCATCCACAGTAAATTACACACTTTGCATCAGTTGCTGCATTAGTTTTCTATTGACAATGACAGAGGGAGCCATCTTTATTTCTATGGCTAAGCATCTTGTTCTTCAAGAACATATGCAGAACATGCAAATAAACGTGCATGCAGGCTCTATTTAGGCATCAATAAACATACAGATTATAGATAGATCAATAAATAGATAGATAGACGGACACTAATCAAAACGACATAGATAGCCAGAGAACGATAATAAGCAGGCTTCGTTTAGTAAAGTTCTAGAATCATGGATCTCCCACAGTGGATCTAAATCAATGCCATTGGTTTGTATGATGATCTTTCGTATCATTGCACTACGCCAAGTGTAATATTCTATTTAATCAATTAAATACTTGTAAAATCTTTCATATATTGATGAACTATATATTGCATTTTAAACCTGTGTTCATCTTAATAGATTATAAATTACTGATCCGAGCGAAACTTGCAATGACTTCAGTACAATTCTTTTTTTCTTCTTCGCAAACATCTTGTGAAAATATCTTGTGAAAGAATCTTGTGAAAAATCTTGTGAAAAAATCTCTTCAATACGTGTGACTTGTGAAACAAATTTCTGAGAGTAAGGGAGAGATTGATCTAACCTCCTCTCTCCTCTCTCTCTCCCGTCATACTAAATTTCAATCATCAGCGACAGCTGTTGCTGATTTCAAACAAAAATGTGATCTCAAGCTACAAACGTGTATACCTTTTGATCGTCGTCTTCGTCGTCGTGATTAGACCTCATTTGTTGGACCTCATTTGTCGCATACTCAGCCGTAGACCAGAGCTCAGCGGCGCTTCGCTCGGAATTAGTAAATAGTTTAACAAATCTCCCAAGATATGAAAAAACAGTGGAGGATACATAGGAACATTTACAGAAAGGTTAGATAAAGAGAGTGACAAGCCAACATAAATAGAAATAGATTGGTGATAGCTATTTATCAATTTATTTTCATCTGCCTTTAATGTCCGTTGTTGAACATAGACCATCCCCAAATAAGTGTAAGACATGGGGGTGGTAGGCCTTACCCTACCAAGCTGGCCCATGACGTGTTGGTAGGGGGAATAGATAGATACATGCCTTTCCCAAGGGCATTTGTGCGAAGTGAAAGCAATCCATCTCAGCCGAAGTTTGATCTCGGCTCGTAGATCCCACTCTCCGTGCCTCCGTTTTATACCAAGTAAGTATCGAATATTTTGCAAATCCTCAAATATATTAATTGCACTGCAAGGATAGAAAGACCTGTTGAGTTAACCTTGTCAAGCGGAGAAGACTTGCCTGTCTTGAAAATCAGCGTTCACAAATTTAGCTTTCACTTTTGCTCTAACACCGAGGCAAAGTTCAACCATCCCAGCCACCAAACTGCTCTTTGAATCAATTTTCATATATATCAGGCATTTGGCTTTCTTGTAAATTTGACACAAGGACAAGCGTATGTTATTTCACTCATATTTACAGTATGCTATCTGGAGTATTTCTGTTGTTGTTAGAGCATATGTACATTCACGCTTACTTTTGAGGAGAGTTGCCACAATTCAAAGGAGTGACATATCAAAGGAGTGGCACAGCAAAGGAGTGATATAACGAAGGTAAGACGCTAACAAAGATAGACGCTATGCATAATATTAAATAAATATTATGTTAACTGCAACTGTTGGAGTTGCAGTTAACATAAGATGTATGTAATATTGACAAATATAATACTAACCTTAACACTAACCCCAACACTAACCCTAAACACTAACCCTATATCATATCCTGTCTAGTTAAATGCCTAACACTAACCCCAAACACTAACCCTAAATCATATCCTGTCTAGTTAAATTTAATAAGTGTTCAGATCTTTTCGCTTTCATTTCTTCAGTAAAATTCCAACAGCAACAGCAGCTAATCATGTATATCGGTTCCTTACATACTATAGAACAAACGTTTTAATAAACCTATTCCAAACAATTACCCACAAACTGTCCCAGTCAGAGTTTGAACTCGGCACGCAACACAAACCTCGTTCCTCCATTTGTTTTTGTGACGGACTAAACTAATTTTAGTCAATATCTGTACTTGCATTGTAATTATGTAACTACCTCCGTACGAGTTGCGTAATGTTTTCCACTACTTAAAGGAGCAAAGAAGAGGCATTCCCTTGTGTTTCATATCTTATCACATATTGTTCGTTCAGACAATGAGAAAAAATGGAGATTTTCTGATCTTTTCTTCCCTGAAGATATAGCAGGTGTTTGCTTGTTTATATTCGATTTAATAGCTTTGCCAAAACAAGGAAGTTAATTACCGAAAAGACAAAAACAACCCAAAGGTATTTTCTGGAAATGTATTGCAAAAAAAAGAGAATAGAATAGAATTAGGAAAAAAGGCTTTTTAAAATGTATCCTATTTTTATGCGACAACCGCAAAACACGAATTCAGATATAAGCCCAAACATTATGACCAGTGACATGTGGCAGGAATCACAACTACTGTCTCTTAGTAAATGCACATGTCAGGATCAGAAGTATAGAAACAGGTCTCGAGTACTTCATTTTGATGTGTTTAATGCCGCAGTTATGGGTAAGAAGGCAAATTTTAGTGACGCTGATAAAAGCCAAACTGTTATGGCCAGAAGACTAGGTCAGAGCATTTCCGAAACGGCGCAGCTTGAGGGCTGCTCACGTTCAGTTGCGGTGGGTACCTCTCAGCAGTGGTCCAAGGAAGGGGAAAATCACCAACCTCCGACAAGGCAATGGATGGCGAAGACTTATAGATTCGAGAAGTGAACGGAGTTTCTCCCGCCAAGTACAAACCAATAGCTGTTAGAATCCTGACACCAGATCCAAAGGAAATCTTTTGAGGTCTTATAGAGTCTGTTTACTCCCGTCAGACCTGTTTTGCCGACAGATGGTCATAATATTTCTTAGTATAATTCTTCTGTCAACAACCTGTGAAGTAGATCTACCTTAAATTGTAGCTCTTGTACAAATATAGCTCGAGACCGGGGAAATAATCCCTTTCGATTGTTGCCAAAGGCCAGCTTATCTTCTTCTCATATCCACATGTTTCTTCTTTATCTTACCACTCTATTTTAATCTGTCTTGGGGAGAAACACAATTTCAACAAGTCGTAATCTCTGATTGTTACATCCCGAGGCCAAATAAGAAATTGAAACTTCTGTAGATCCTTATGCAACCTTACAGCCACCAGGTCATTGATCGGTGACCTAATGCCCTTCTCAGCCAGGCTTTGAATTTATCTGTTCGTGATAACGCTATTCCTTGTAGGCGGAGATAGGCTGCCAAAGACTTCGATGCCATCGTCATCGTCAACATCGCTGATTTCATTTCATGTTCCCCATCGGCCATGAAATATCTACGAACTGAAGAACAGAGATTACAAGAAGCGTTCGGATAATGATCAGTAACAATATAGCCATTGCAGAATGAATTCAAACCAGCTTATGAAATAAATCCTGTGAAGGAAGACCCGAACAGGGAATACAAGTGGAGAACTCACAATACGTGTCATCATATGACAGCCTCATATACAATGAGTGTAAAAAATATACGATTCACTTCGAAATTGACAGAATTTGGACCAAAGATTTATGTTCTATGTTCAATCTCGTTAGAAACCGTCAACCAAAATTGTCCCAAAAACTGTCAACATAGTTTTCAAGTTGGTCTGTCTGGCTGGCAATGTATGTATGTATCACGTCTACGGGCCGCACTAATGGAGATACATGGCTAAACATTTAAACATGTTCTCCCTATTATGTCCAAGAAAAGGCTTATGCAAAATTGCTTCGGTGTGTCCGGCAGCATTCACGCTTGTTTTTTTGTTGAGTGATCATTGCCCAATAAAAGGCGAGAGAATTAACTTATTCATTGATCATCCATTTTTCCAATCTTTTTAATTGATCAACCCTAACACGGCATGCTGCCAAAAGACGTTGGCCCCGTGACGGTTTCTATTGAGTGACTAAGCAGACTTGTTTGTAAATCTTTGGTCAAAGACCTGTCAATTTTGAAGCTGTGTAAGGATGTTAAAATGAACTCATTGAAATGTATCGCATACTTTTTGCACTCACTGTAAATGCAACAGTATTGAGTGGGACCCCGTTATGGTTTATTATGGGGGCAACAGCCTTTTCTGCTACTACCTGAGCTCGTAAGGTGATTATAGGAAAGTGTTGACTCATCTCTCTCTTCTCTGTCAACATAGTGGCAACGGATGAGCATAACTAGCCACTACCTTCCAAAAAGGGCCTTGGTTCATCAGTGGACCTGAAACATCTGAAAGACCATGAGAGCGAAATAAAACGACGCATAACGATAGGATAACGATAGCAGTCGGTATGAATAGAGACATTTGGAAGAGCACCTTGCCAATGTGCCTAGAGCGTAAAGTATAAAACGGTTGCATAATACCAGCCATGACATACGGATGCAACATATGGTAATTAACAATATGAACTGAAAATCAACTTAGAATCGCACAGAGAGCCATGGAAAGAGCAATGCTAGGAATAAATCTAAGAGTTAGAAAAAGATCGACATGGATAGAGTGAAGGATATTGTACAAATAATTAAGCAGCAAAAATGGAGATGGGCTGGTCACCTAGCAAAAAGAGATGACAATAGATGGTGTAAGATACTAACCGATTGGTGCCCATGGGGCAGTAAACGTTGTAGGAAAAGACCAGACACAAGATGGATGGATGAAATAGAACAGTTCGCCGGTAAGACATGGCAGATGTTAGCACAATCATGGAAGGAGATGGGGAAGGCCTTTGTTCAGCAGTGGACTCATGTCGGCGGCGACGATGATGATAATATATATATATATATATACGATCTGCACGCGTGCGCGTGTGTATGTGATTGTATATGTGTGTGTAGTTCTGTTTTCTTTCTTGCTTATTGGTCGTTTGTTGTTTTGGGAATAATGTGCAAATTACTGCACTAGGAAAAATAAGAATTAATTAAACGAAAACATTTTGGTAGTCAGTGAACGAAGCTCGAAACACATGTTTGCCTATTTGGAAAGATTTAGTCAGCACACTTGGTAGATAGATGCGGTACACTATTGTGCCGTGGCATGCAGTTTGAGAAACACTGATATACTCAGTTCCCTTTATCCCGCTTTTCTCCTTTCTCTTTTCACAATCTTCTCTTTCCTTATGCCTCTTTTCTACTTCCGCTTTCACAATTGACTGTTTCCTTGTAATGTCTCCCCTGTGTTTCCTCTTCACCTCTTCCTCTCCAGTACTTCCCAGTCAGCGAAATGTCTCCTGTACTTCTGCTAACCTTTTCGTTGACCGAAGCCATTTATTTGAGCAGCCCCACCTTTTCTTGATTAATCAATCCGTTTTAGTTTGATGATCGTCGATAATTGTAGCCAGACACTCATCGTAATCAATCAATCAATCGATCCCCGTCCATCGCAATTTGGGGAGTCGGGATGAGGCATTCTTGCAAGTGATATGACGTGAATTAGGAGTGGAGATGACGGATTCTTGCAAGTGATATGACGTGAATTAGGAGTGGAGATGACGGATTCTTGCAAGTGATATCACATGCATTATGAGTGGAGATGACGCATTCTTACATGTGATACAAGGGGAATTAGGTGTGGGGATGACGCATTCTTGCAAGTGATATCACATGCATTATGAGTGGAGATGACGCGTTCTCTCAAGTGATATCACTTGCATTAGGAGTGGAGATGACGCATTCCTGCAAGTGATATCACGTGAATTAGGTGTGGAGATGACGCATCCTTGCAAGTGATATCACGTGAATTGGGGGATGGTGCATTCTTACAAGTGATATCACGTGAATAAGGAGTGGGGATGACGCATTCTTGCAAGTGATATCACGTGAATTGGGAGTGGAGATGACGCATTCTTGCAATTGATATCACATGAATATGGGGAGGAGATGACGAATTCTTAGAATTGATACCACGTGAATTGGGAGTGGAGATGACGCATTCTTACAAGTGATACCACGTGAATTAGGAATTGGGATGACGCATTCGTGCAAGTGATATCACTTGCATTAGGAGTGGAGATGACGCTTTCCTGCAAGTGATATATCATGCATTAGGAGTGAAGATGACGCATTCTTGCAAGTGATATCACGTGAATTGGGAGATGACGCAAGTGATAGCACATGCATTATGAGTGGAGATGACGCGTTCTTGCAAGTGATATCACTTGCATTAGGAGTGGAGATGACGCATTCTTGCAAGTGATATCACGTGAATTAGGTGTGGAGATGACGCATTCTTGCAAGTGATATCACATGAATTATGAGTGGAGATCAAGTGATATCACATGCATTAGGAGTGAAGATGACGCATTCTTGCAAGAGATATCACGTGAATTAGGAGTGGAGATGACGAATACTTGCAAGTGATATCACGTGAATTGGGAGTGGAGATGACGCATACTTACAAGTGATACCACGTGAGTTAGGAGTGGGGATGACGCATTCTTGCAAGTGATATCACATGCATTATGAGTGGAGATGACGCGTTTTGCAAGTGATATTACTTGCATTAGGAGTGGAGATGAAACATTCTTGCAAGTGATATCACGTGAATTAGGTGTGGAGATGACGCATTCTTGCAAGTCATATCACGTGAATTAGGAGTGGGTATTACGCATTCTTGCAAATGATATCACATGAATTAGGGGAGGAAATGACGCATTCTTGTAAGTGATATCATATACATTATGAGTGGAGATGACGCATTCTGGCAAGTGATATCACATGCATTGGGAGTGGAGATGACGCTTTCTTGCAATTGATATCACGTGAATTAGGAGTGGAGTTGACGCATTCTTGCAATTGATATCACATGAATTAGGAGTGGAGATGAGGCATTCTTGCAAGTGATATGACGTGAATGAGGAATGGAGTTGTGATTACATATTCTTGCAAGTGATATCATGTGAATTAGGAGTGGAGATGACGCTTTCTTGCAATTGATATCACATGAATTAGGAGTGGAGTTGACGCATTCTTGCAATTGATATCACATGAAGTAGGAGTGTAGATGGCGCATTCTTGAAAGTGATATCACATGGATTAGGAGTGGAGATGAGGCATTCTTGCAAGTGATATCACATACATTATGAGTGGAGATGACGCATTCTGGCAAGTGATATCACATGCATTGGGAGTGTAGATGACGCTTTCTTGCAATTGATATCACGTGAATTAGGGGTGGGTTTGACGAATTATTGCAATTGATATCACATGAATTAGGAGTGGAGATGACGCATTCTTGCAGGTGATATAACGTAAATGAGGAGTGGAGATGACGGTTTATTGCAAGTGATATCACATGCATTAGGAGTGAAGATGACGCATTCCTGCAATTGATATCACGAGAATTAGGAGTGGAGATGCCGCATTCTTGAAATTGATATCACATGCATTAGGAGTGGAGATATCACATGAATTAGAAGTGTAAATGACACAGTCCTGCAATTTATATCACATGAATTAGGGGTGGAGATGACGAATTCTTGCAATTGATATCACGTTAATTAGGAGTTGAGATGACACATTCTTGTAAGTGATATCACGTGAAATAGGAGTGGAAATGACGCGTTCTTGCAAGTGATATCACGTGAATTAGGAGTGGGTATGACGCATTCTTGTAAGTGATATCACATGCATTGCGATTTCTTGCAATTGATATCACGTGAATTAGGAGTGGAGATTACTTATTTTTAAACTGATATCACATGAATTATGAGTGGATATGAGGGATTCTTGCAAGTGATATCACGTGAATTAGGAGTGGAGATGAAGAATTCTTAAACTGATATCACATGAATTAGGAGTGGAGATGACGCATTCTTGAAAGTGTTATCACATGCATTAGGAGTGGAGATGACGCATTCTCGCAAGTGATATCACATGAATTAGGAGTGGAAATGACGCATTATTGCAAGTGATATCACTTAAATTAGGAGTGGGTTTGACGAATTCTTGCAATTGGTATCACATGAATTATGAGTGGAGATGACGCATTCTTGCAAGTGATATCACATGAATTAGGAGTGGAGATGACGCATTCTTGAAAGTGATATCACGTGAATGAGGAGTGGAGATGACGGTTTCTTGCAAGTGATATCACATGCATTAGGAGTGAAGATTACGCATTCCTGAAATTGATATCACGTGTATTAGGAGTGGAGATGATGCATTCTTGCAAGTGTTATCACATGCATTATGAGTGGAGATTACTTATTCTTCAACTGATATCACATGAATTAAGAGTTTAGATGACGCAGTCTTGCAATTGATATCACGTGAATTAGGTGTGCAGATGACGCATTCTTGCAATTGATATCACGTGAAATAGGAGAGGAGATGACTTATTCTTCAACTGATATCACATGAATTAGGAGTGGAGATGACGCATTCTTGCAAGTGATATCACGTGAATTAGGTGTGGAGATGACGAATTCTTGCAAGTGATATCACATGAATTAGGAGTGGAGATAACGCGTTTTTGCAAGTGATAGCACTTGCATTAGGAGTGAAGATGACGCATTCTTCCAAGAGATATCACGTGAATTAGGAGTGGAGATGATGCATTCTTGCAAGTGATATCACGTAAATTGGGAGATGGCGCGTTCTTACAAGTGATGCCACGTGAATAAGGAGTTTAGATGACGCAGTCTTGGAATTGATATCACGTGAATTAGGTGTGCAGATGACGGATTCTTGCAAGAGATATCATGTGAATTAGGTGTGGAAATGACGCATTTTTGCAAGTGATATCACGGAAATTATGAGTGGAGATGACGCGT